>KV724132.1:0-95505 GCA_000500205.2 Phytophthora lateralis | reverse complement strand
GACCTGGTCGACTTCTCCGACTTGGTGGCCAGGATAGGGGCCTCCGTCTCCTTTGTGCCCTTCACAAGCGTAGGGTCAGCACTGCCGCTCTCGTCTCCGATAGTACCGCTTGAGCCATCGTCGAACAGACTGCCGATGCTGCTGCTAGACGTCGAACCAGTCTTGGTCGACTTCTCCGACCTGGTCGACTTCTCCGACTTGGTGGCCAGGATAGGGGCCTCCGTCTCCTTTGTGCCCTTCACAAGCGTAGGGTCCGACGTTTGCGAGCTATCGTCAAGGAAATCCGAAAATGTAATCGTCTTCTTCTTTTCGCCTCTCTCCCCACCCTTGCACTTTGCGATACGCATGAAGCACTCGTTGGAGTACTCCTTGCCATTCTCATCAGTCACGGGCGAGTAGTCAGTAGTGCACACGTCGGGGCAAGACGCAGCAGCACTGCCAGCAACAGAAGCTTCGCCCGACGAAGAAGTGGAGCTCAGAGTACATTCGCCAGTAGACGCCAGGACCAGCTCGGTAGCGTTACACTGAGCGACGGTGAAGGCACAATCGTTCGTGTACGTGGTGTTGTCAGAACCGCAAACAGGCTCGTAGTCGGTCGTACAGACCGTGTCACAGTCGTAGTGAGCACTGCCAGAGCCTTCAATCGAGTCCCAGCTCCATTCAAACGAGCCGGAGTCGCTAGGGTACACCGCAGGACCGGTGCCCAAGTTCAATTTGCTGCCGTCCATAGGGACCGTGATGCCGATGGACGTAAGAAGCTTAGGGTCAGCAGCTCCGCTCTCGTCACCAATGACACCGCTAGAGCCATCGTCAAACAGGCTGCCGATTCCGCTGCTGGAGGCGGCTCCGGTCTTCGTCGACTTGGTCGACTTTGTAGTCTTTGTCGCTTCCTCCTTGGTCGTGAGCGTGGCAGGGTCGCCAGCTCGGACAGAGGCGACAGCAATAGCCGCGAGCACGAGGCCGACAGCGATCTTCATTTTGACTTGGGACCCTAAAGTAAGGTGTGCGTTGCGTTGAGCAAATTGCAGAGTGCCAGGCTCACCTGTAACTTACACGAGCATACAGTATTGCAGTGTCCTTCCGTCGCCGCGATATTATAATACAGTAGCAGCGCCGTCACGGGGAATCGTGCATCTTCCACTCCCCATCTGGAGAAAATTTGCTCCACACCGTCTCTGGTCCATTTGTGCCCACCACCATCCGATATTTCCATCTTCGCTGTTCGAACAGCAAGCAGCGAGATCCAGCATCTGACTTGCAAACTAAACTTTTCACCTGAAGCAAATGGAAACTAAGTTTACAGAATGGTGACCGTGGTGCAGGGGTAGAGAGCGCATATTGAACGCGAGTGAACTTCAAACGAAGCGAGTACTTCCTCATGCAGCACGATCTGCACAATAGCACGTATCCGCCACATAAAACCCATACAACTTCATAGTTTTTGCGCTGTCTTCTGAGACGAGGGAGCTCTATGGACGCCATGGTGGGCAGCTCCAGCGCGTTGCGTCGCGTGACTTGGGACCGCGCGTACGGCGCCTTCCTTGGCCTCTTGTGCGGGGACGCAGCGGGCGCAACGCTCGAGTTCTCGCCCGGTATCATCACGGAGGATGATGTCTCTCGCGCCATGTCGATGCCTGGGGGAGGGGTCTTCGAGGTGGGCAAAGGGCAAATAACCGACGACTCGGAGCTGGCGCTGTCTCTAGCTCGTGGGCTGTTGGGACACCGCCCAGGTGATGGATTTCCATTGGAGTCCGTGGCACAGCAGTACGCGGCCTGGTGTGACTCAAAACCTTTCGACATTGGGACCACTTGTGCCACAGCTTTCGGAGTCGCCCCCGATGCCGACGGGAACTATGCAGTAGCCATGACTCAGGCTGCAGCTACTAGCTGCAGTGCCAGCGAGGCCAATGGATCGCTCATGCGCATCGCACCGCTCGCGATTTGGAGTGTCTGGGGGTCAGAGAGCACCATCGCCGCGCTTGCCAGGACGGAAGCGACGTTGTCGCACCCAAACCAAGTGTGTCAGGACTGCAATGCTGTCTATTGCCTCATGCTGGAGCATTTGCTGCGCTGTCCTGGGGACTTTCAAGGTGCCGTGAACCGCGGAGAACGATTCGTAAACTCTTCGGTGAACTCGACTGTGCGCACTTGGTTCTTGGAGGAGTCCCTGGATGTTGCAAACCTCGTGTGTACACGGAAAGTGGGTCATGTTCGTTGGGCATTCGTGTTGGCCACGCACTTCTTACGCAAAAATGAGGGCTATGAGCGAGCGATTCAGCAGACTTTGCTGAAGGGTGGCGACACGGACACGAATGCTGCTATTGTCGGCAGTCTCATTGGTGCGCTGCATGGCGCGGAGTCTATTCCTTCTCGCATGCGTGGGGCTGTGCTAGCATTTGACGCTACGAAACCTGCAGTAACGCACCGCCCGCGTCCGGAGACGTATCGTGGGGCGCAAGTCACGAAACTTGTGGAACAACTTTTAGGTGGTGAATTGATGAATTGATTGGAGTCTTGAATTCTTAAAGTAAGACGATAGCGGCGGTAAGCTTGGGTTTTCTGTGACTCTGAGGCGAAAAGCAGTCAAGTATTTGGTTTTCGAAAGTGTTCCATTCTACGATTGGCCGATATGCAAACATTGAACGCAGAGATTGCTCGTTGGGTGTACTACAAGCATAGGTGCCCGTTCGTCTACTTGCCTGTTCTGAAGCAGTGGTGCCAGACGTGCTCAAGTCACCTTTGCGGAGAGAGCTAGAAGGCATTTCGAATGGGTTAAACCAAAAAGCTGATGCTACGAGTTACATGTACTACGTAGAACGATCTTCTTGTTAACATTACTGGCATTCTCATACGCGCTGTTATCACTGGTCATATTCATCCGCTTGGTATCTGCCGTGAAGGCGAGAACATTGATACAAAGTCTTCTCTCCAACGCACAACCTTGGCTTTCATTGTTACGTTCCAACGGATGCATCCTTTTACGCTTTCCTCGCTGGACAAGTCAGCCCTGATACTGCAGTGCGATCGAGTCAACCATTTTTGGCTTGTCACTGCTCTTCACCTTACATTTCGCCTGACGTATCAATATTTGATCCCCATTATTGGTCTCAGGAATATAATCCTCGGTGCGGCAAGGCAACGCTATCATTCTGTTGAAGTTTCAACACACATGCTGCATCGTCCCACTAACAACATGTATATCGAATAAACAACCCGCCGAGAGCTAAAAAAAAAACCTCAAAGCTAAGCGAATCGTGAACAAATTGCAGGAAAGGTTGATATCCCGAGCTGGGTGGGTATGTACAAACTCGTTAACGTTGGTGGCAGGATTCAAGGTGATTAGTACGGTGTATACCACCACGCGTGAAGCTGTACTTCGGCGCCTTTGATTTATTCTTCTCCAACGGGCAGCTTTAGGAAAGAATAAAACAGCACAAAAGTCTCGGTGAATGGAACGAGTAGTATCTAGGTTGATACTACTACTACTGTAGTAGTATTGCTCAGTGCTCATGGGGGCTGCGTTTACAGCATCACTCGCGTTCTTACAATGACGAGCAGCAAATTCGAAACGAGACACGTTTACCACGTGTAGCGGATCATGCTATACGTTGGGTCCAGGTGCGTCTTCTCCAAAAGCTTCTCCAGCAGGTCAGGCTTCACGCGCAACTCTTCTTCAGTCGTACCCCAAGCGTTCACTGCGAGTTCTTTGGCATGAACTCCACCGGCAATAAAGATACTGTCCACTCCAGTATTCTTGGCACCCTGGATGTCGTGATGCAACGAGTCACCAATGTGGACAACCTTCGACTGGTCAATCACATTCGCCAAGTCCAGACACACTTGGAAGTGCTCCTTCATCGGCTTGCCAAAGTAGACGACCTCGCCGCCCATTTCCTCGTACACTTTGGCGATGCCGCCTCCCATGTGCACAAAACGGTCATTTGCCACAACGGCCAGCACGTCCGGGTTGGGACACAGCAGCGGGAGGTTGCGTTCCAGACCGACACGCAGGAACTCCTTCATGGCTTCGTTCACTTCGCCCGTGTGGCGATAGTCCGTGGGCAGAGCTTCAGCGACGCGGTCGCTGTAGCAGACCTGCTGCGTGCCTTCCACCATCAGGAACTGCGCCTTGTCCAGCGGTACAATCTCCACGTCCAATCCGTGGAAGATTGATTCAGGGTCCAACGCGCGCTTGGCGACTTTGCCGTCCAGGTCGGAGGTCATGAGCGAGCAGCGCGCGTGCGTGTTGCGTCGCTTCAGCAGGTAGTCATGGCACACCTCTCCGCCCGTCACGCCGTGGAAGTCGGTGGAGAACCCCATAGGACCCAGTTTGGTCGGAAGGCCGCAGGAGCGATGCGCAGTGTTGGACAGCAGCACCACCTTCTTCCCGGCTTGGATCATGCGGTTGAAGCAGTCGACCGCTCCGATGTAGGGGATTGTGCCATTGTGCAGCACGCCGTACTGGTCGATGAGGACCACGTCGTAGTTGTCCAGCGCTTCGGACAGCCCCTTGATGATCTACATCACGGAGGGGGCGAGATTTTAGTGCTACTCACAGAGAAATACACGGGGCATGGACGATTCCAACCTTGGTCATGTTGGTCGATCGGTTTTCTGCTTGGTGTGCGCGACGATTGCAATGTGACTTTGATTTGCCAAGACTCACAAATGACAAAAGAGGAATACATGGTATGCTCGTTTTGTCTCTCCTGCGATTTTGCGTCGGTGTCCTAGTCGGTGATGAATCCTGTTGCCTTGAGCCATTGAAGCGCACCATCACGTCAGGCGAACCCCCGCACCTTTTTGCTTCGCGTGCGACGTCACATCATGCTTGCAAGACTTTCAAATAAACTCTAGATGCAGTTCAGGACTGCAGGAATATTGATGCCATTGTTCTTTCAAAAGAAGCGTGAAGTATGACTGTGAGCCCGATGCATCTTCGCTCTCGACAGGTTGCAGGCTCACGAGGCGCAGTTGTATCCACAATGCTTTGAGAGCCCAACCTGCAATAAGGCAAAAGCGCTTGTCAAGATTCATCGCACTATAATAAGCTTACATGTATTATACGTAATTCGCTGGAACCGAGGTTTTCTGCTGTCGCAGCTCAGGATCTCCCGTCCTGAGCGTCGTTGAAGCGAGCCTCGTGCTTTTCTGTTCGGTGTGCCGGCTTTCCAGCTGCACGAGGCAGACGGCGTGCAAGAAAAGCCGTCGGCGCTTTGATTTTTGCCCAGCCATTGCGAAGTTTTCATCTAGAACAACACTATAAATACAACTGTACTTCTGCTTGTGCATGCCTCCTTGACTCACTACACATGAACATGTAATATGATCCACGAAGACCAGCAGGATTTCTGATTCAGGAGAGCACTTCCGCCGGATGAACACTGCGACGCGCATAGAAAATGTCTGCCTTTCCCCGGATCAGAGCCTCTCCGGATGGAAAAACGAGAGCTGCTGCCCTACGTAACGTTGAGCAACGCTGCATTCTCGAATTCGCAGACGTGAAAAGCGTTCCTAATCCAAATCAATCATGAAGCCTGCTGTAGGTGTCGTCGTCGCGGCTATCGCCCTGACCACCGTCCGCGCTGGTAAATCGCTCGTGGGTGTTAAATCTCCCGAGTCTTCGTCGGACGATGCATCAGCGTCGTCCTCATGGGATTTTAGCTGGGATGCGTCGGACTCTACGGAGGCCTCTGGCAGTGGCTACAGCTGCGACGAGATCTGCCCGATCAAATACGACCCCGTGTGTGGGTCCGACGGCGTCACTTACGTGAATGACTGCGCACTCAGCATTGCCCAGTGCAACGCAACCGAGTTGACGTTGACGGCCACTGGGGAATGCGCGGGGGGCTCTATTTCATCGTCGGTCGAAGGTTCCAAGTCTGGAAGCTCCGACATGGCTTGTCCTGACGCGTGTCTCGACGTGTACGACCCTGTTAGCGACGAGAGTGGCAAGACGTACTCAAACGAGTGCTACATGCGAATGGCCAAGTGTAAGGACACGAAGAAAGATGTGGATGTCCTTGCAGAGTACAAGCGGCTGTACGGTCGATCGTTCGGTGCGTCCCGCGACGATAGCGTTGGAGACGACTCCGCTAGTGAGGAGAGTGGCAGCTCATCTGCGGCGGTGAAGAAAACCAAGGCCCCCAAGCAGGCGGAGAAGAGCTCGAAGTCCACAAAGAGTACAAAGGCGTCAAAGACGACGAAGACTTCGTCTACCAGCGGCGTCGGCAGTTTATTCGAGGATGGATCCAGTGGGGTTATTGGTAGTGATAGCTCGTCCGGCACCTCGAACTGCGCTAGCGCTTGCCCCGACATTTATTCGCCTGTGTGCGGCTCCGACGGCGTCACTTACTCTAGCTCATGCCAGCTGGAGCTCGCTAGCTGCCAGAATCCCGAGCTTGGCCTGAGTCAGGCCAGCGAGGACGTTTGTTCCGGTTCCAAGGCCGCCACAACGCAGCAGGAAACTGTTTCCAAGGATGCATCCAAGAGCACGAAGACTACTACTTAGGTAGCTAGCTAGCTGGGCAACGGTGAGTGTAAAGAGTAAAATCACGTCGTTAACCTCGATTTTGAAGCTTTAGGCATCCCGCGTATGTTGCGTAAGGGAAATGGCCAATTAAGGGCCGTTTCAAAAGTCCTCTAGCATATTGATCATATCTTTGGATCGGCTTGCTGGGGAAAAGAAAACGTGGCAGGTATGAAAAGCCCTTGATCTCTAGTTTTTCTTTGTATTTATTTCCTTGACAGACCAGTCAAAATGATGCAATGAGAGCTCTGCAAAGTTGGCTCTCCGTTTCGGCCTCATTGCCAATAAAGGGCCGGATTTAATCTTGTCGTTTGTATGAGTGCCAGCATTCACGGTGGACAAGAATATCGAGGTGGTATAGGGATAGGTCCATTGCGATAACTAATATTGTCGTCTTTACATAAAATTAGACAAGGTATATGAAAGGGGAGGATGAAGCCATTTGCCAATTGCAAATGAGACTTGGTATTCAGTCAGGTCGTTAAAGTGGCCAGCTAATTGAGGGCCCTTCGGGGAGCAGGAATGTCGCTGGTTAATGCTCCGCACTAAATAGTAAGTCTTGTTCAATTGTTGATTGTGTCTGAATCCATGCTAGCCTCGTTCTTTATCTTTATACTACGGCTGAACACGCAATATCATGTGGCTCTGTTTCAACCGAAACTGACGACGTTGCCGCAGACTTGACAGATATCATCATCGCGGTCTTGGCAGGAGTCACTCCTGCCCCTAACCGGGGTCAGGGAGTTGCCTTCCTTGGCTGATGCTACCCATTTCCGGATGGTCCGCTCCAGAATTCCCGATGAAGCGGCAACATCTGCAACAGACGCCCCACCTCGAACTTGTTGCACTGCTGCTTTCTTCACTTCGGCAGGATACTTGGGCATGTTGCTCGCTCTGAAGAATGGCGCCAAATACCCTGTTTCCCGCTATGAATTGATTAAGTCCTGGCAGGTTTCCGCCCAATCAAATTTTGTCCAGTCAAAAGCTCTAATGGATGCGACTTCGATAAGATTGGCCATAATTAGTAGCGGCCCCAAACTGGTCGGCGGCCCTTTATTGGCCATTTCCCTTACATATTAAGCAGTCCACCGCAACCCATGGGACTCGCTACAATGACATTGTTTTTGACGCCACAAGCGATTGACATGCGGAAGCCATGCAGCCATAAGTGCGACTTGGTTCGCTTTCTCGTGCTTGATGCTGCAGCTCCCTGAGCTGAAAAGTCAATGATGGCAATTCATTCTTCAATTTGCTAAGTCCTACGATAACTACGCCTTAGTGATGAAGCCTGGCTGCGTTCTCGTGTTTGTGGTTGTTACTGCCGCTTCTACTTGCGATATACGAGCCTCTTTGTGGCTCGGATGGAGTAACCTATTCCAACGACTGCGTTCCGGTGTTGCTCAATGCAAAAGCAGCGGCGTGGTCACAAAGGTCTCGGGTGGTGAATGCCCGCCATTGTCTTCCTCTTCGTCAGTACACCCAGTGGTAGTGAAGGCTGCCAGGAGGTGTGCCTCGATGTTTATGATCCCGTGACCGATGAAAATAGAGGGAAGAAAGCGGGGATCCTGGTACCTTTAAGGAGACTGATCGCAACAGTTCAAGCTGCGATAATCGGGTGTGCACGGTGGACTACCGGTATGCGCCAGTGTGCGGTTCTGATGGAGTGACGTACAGGTACTCGAACTCCAGCATGCTGGCAAGAGCACGAGTATTATCCGAGTCAGTGCGTCGTCCTGTTCAAGTATTTTGCTTCACCACGCATGCCTTTGTTCCGTTGTTTGCTTGTTCAGCAGCAGTTTGCCGCGATACCCGCTCCGTTGTGCCCCGTCGATGGTTAGGAATCCGCCGGCAGACTACGGCACGAAAGGCGTCAGACTTCACGGGAGGAAGATATGATATATAATACTTGTAATACTATATTAGTACTATTTAGAAGTGGTGTGTTCCCCGAGAAGCAGTTTTTTTTACCTGTCACCTCCAGATATTACGGGGAAATAAATCAACATTTTTCTGCTTGTTCAGCAGCAGTATTCGTGAGTGATACGTACAACGTCTATACGGTACTACCGGTGTATGCAGTTGCACCTGTAAGTTACAACTCGGATCGACAAATGACAAACGCAGAAGCGAATTCCAGCATGTACCACAAGTGCTCTTGCTTCCCTGTTTGACTGAAATGATTAAAATCGCTTAATGATTTGTGCGCGGTGAATGGTTATCGAACAGCAAAGCGTTTTGAATTTGCGAACCCGTAATCTCGGAAACCACATTGTACATGTAAACCGTATGCTGCGTTGTATGTTCGAACTATCGGACAGCCGCACCCGAGACACGCCTGCCGGTGATTCATTCTCCAGAGGAATTCCGATAAGTCATTCTCTAATTCGCTTCGAACCCCGCACTCCAGCCGATCTCCAGTGCATTTTCAAGATGAAGCTTGCTCTCACTCCCGCTCTCGTAGCCGTCGCTGCCACGTCAACTGCCACCGCCACCACCGACGACAACTGCTCCTTTGGATGCCTCGACGTGTACCAGCCAGTTTGTGGGTCCGACAGCATCACGTACTCCAACGCTTGCTATCTGCGCCTTGCTGCGTGCAAGAGCAACGGTGGCATCGACCAGGCCAGTGCGCATCGACGCCTCCGTCCTCGTCAACGCCTGTAACCTCGTTGCCGGAAACGTCGACATCCAGCAGCACCAGCGGAACTGTGGGATGCCCTGACGCGTGCCTTAATGTGTACGACCCGGTGAGCGACGAAAATGGCGTTGAATACTAGAACGAGTGCTACATGCAGATGGCCAAGTGCAAGGGTACCGATGACAGAGGTACCGGTGTTGATTTCGCTATGGTGAATGCCCAGCGAAAGCTCATGTTCGCTCCCGACTACCAGGGCCTGCCCTGCGGTGACATGCTGTGCCCCGACAACTACGCGCTTGTGTGTGGCTCGGACGGCGTCACGTACACGAACGAGTGCAACTTGGGCATCACCAGCTGCAACCAGCCGGAGAAAAACGTCACCCAGGCGTCGACCGGCGCGTGTCCGTCTCCGATGCCTCTCACTGCCTAACTCCAGAATGCCAAAACTATGATAGCAGCTCGTAACTCTGAAATTCACAATTTCACAGTGCGCTTTTCCGGTTGCAAACTTGTGTAAAACCCACCCTAACATTATTTTCTACCAGCCAATCAAAAGACTGAAAACTGGATCCACTTTCTCCCCTTCATTCACCTAAATCAGCACCAACAGCAAACAGATCGATCGACATCATGGCTGACGGCTACGACCCGCAGAAGTCTCGCGTGGCGGAGGACACACTGGCCGATTTCCTGCGCGCACCGCTCACGGGTGACCTGACAGAGGTGCCCGGCATCGGCAAGGCGGCGGTGACGAAGCTCGGTGCGTCCGAGGACGGCGAGGACGTCGTGTCGAACACGTTCCAGCTCATCGGCAAGTTTCTCATGCTTAAGGTGCGTGTCCTGCTGCTGCTAGAGGGCGTTAACCTGTGGAGAGGAAGGTGCTGAATATGCGTTTTGTGCAGGAAAACTCGGACGACAACGACGACGGAGTGATCGATTGCGCGGCGCACTGCGACGCCTTCTGGTTCTGGCTCAAATCCAAGGGCATCACGGCTTACAGAAGGTGGGGGGACTGTGGGGTTGAAGGGAGAGCCCTGAGTAGTCTTGGGATGCTAGAGGTGGGAGGCTGACGGTGGTTTTTGTTGTCGCTGCTGTGTGTAGTGGTATTGTGATGGCCATTGCTGAGAAGGTGAACACGTTGCTGCCTGGTATTTATGACGCCGGAGAGTTCCAATAGAGCAGCAGCAAGCGACGATGCAAGCAAGTTTTATGAGAAGATGCGGAGGTGAGAGGACGCAGATAGTTGCAACACGTGCATCCCATGCTGCATTAGGAAAAGAGAGAAACGTAGCAACTCCTTCGAGCGGCTAAACAGAGAGAAATCGAGACTTGATGTTCCTCGTTTAAGTGTACCTATTTTGCTATCATTGACTATTATCGTAAATTCCTCAAAGTTTATCGGCTATTCGCCGTATTTTATCTCTCGCCTTCAACTTTCATTTTCCCGATGACGCGGCGCGCCAAGGAGCGGCGCATGGAGCGCGTGAACGCCAAACTGCGGCAGCATGAGGAGAAGCTTCTGCGCGACCAGCGCCTGAGTACGCGTCCTTCATGGATCCAGCTGCTAACCGCCATCGATGGGCCCTCCAGCAGTAGCAGTAGCAGCCTCCGCCTGTCCAGCGAGAGCCCCCAGAAGCCGACGATCGTCGACGAACTGCAGTGGAAGAGCTCGCAGGTGCCCATCGCGGCGGCCGGCGGCTTCCAGCTGCCCATCAAGTTGGACGCGCGCAAGGGAGAGCTGCACTACGCGTTCTCCACGAGGGACTACGACGTCAACTTCGGCGTGCAGATGATGTGCGCCGACGGGAGTTTGATTGAGCTGCTGGACACGCGGCGCTACGAGAGCCAGAAGCAGCAGGTGGAGGGTCAGTTGAAGCTCTCAGGGCCCGGTATGGTGCTGCTGATTTGGGACAACTCGTTCTCGTGGGTCAACACGAAGCAACTAGCGTACCACGTGGAGCTCAAGCAGGAGACACCGCCCGTGTCCGACGCGGAGAAGACGCAGCTGGCACTCAAGGCGAGATTGCAACGCGAGCAGAAGCTGCTGCAACGTGAAGGAGAGTACGACGGACTGGAGACGCAGGTACAGACGGAAGCACAGACCATCGACTTGCTGCATCATCAGATTGAAGAGCTGCAGACGCAGTTGAAGCAGCATGAGGAGGCCAAGGAGAATGTGAACGAGAAAAAGGACCAAGTGGGGGAACAGATTGAGGAGCTGTGCTGGGAACTGCAAGGTACGATCGGGAGACATTTGTTTTGGGTCTCACGATTGTTATTTACAAGAGTTGTGGTTATTTGACGTGGCATTGCAGCGCTGAACTGGAGATGCTTAGATCAGGCGACACTGCGTCGTATTCTTGGTTTCCTGGACGAAAAAGATCTGATTGCATGGTGCGTTGTTAGAAGTTGGTGGAGTTGTTGAAAACATATCAAAATGCTGACTTTTGATATTTTAGGTCATTGACAAGCAAAAAGTGGTACGATCACGGACGCGCTTATCGAGCCAATAAGCTCGAAAATGCCAAGTCGAATTCACAAGCTGCTGCATGAATCATCCCTGATACATATTGAAGCCAGCTAGCGCGGAGAAAGCTACACCGTACGTGTATTGTCACTGGTCGTTCTCGCTGATCGTGAGCTGCTCAATGTTCTCCAAGAGTTTTCTATGCACAATTTCAAATAGATTTTCGTTTGTTAGCGATGATTGTGCGAAAACAGCTCATTGCAGGGTTGAGATCGTACTTGGCAGCATCCATGCCGCTGGAAGCTTTCTTCGACAACAGGCTCATTCTTGGTTTTCTGCCATGTGCTTGACTACCTGCGTCCTCGGTATTTTCCAAGATTTCATCGATATCTTCCAGCACTCTTGCTCGCGAAGCCACACCATTTGGACGTCTATCTCCGATTCGACTGAGCCTCTGTTCGTTATTGAAAACGATATAAGAACCGGATAAATTCGTGTAAAGCACCATCGCAACTTACCTTTTGGGAAACCTTGAACTCCTCGTCGATAGAATTTGCACACGTCTCCAAAACTCGGAGACGCTGAGTCATCTGCTGCATGTTATCTCGCAAGTCGAGCAAAGAATCGATGCCACTTGAACTATCGCGATCATCACTGGTCCTGCCCAGGCGCTCTCGAACAGGAAAGTGTTGCCGGTAGCTGGCCCGATACCTCACCTTCATCGTATCATTCATCCGTTCTACGTTTTGATCTTCTTGGACCTCAGTATTACCAAGACTTGGCGAATGCTGACTATCCGACTGGTTTTCCTCACTCCCATCCTCTGAGTTTAGATTATTAATGCGAGACACCAACACGGTTGAAACAGAGGGTGACATAGTGAAGAGCTGGGTGTCTTCAGCGGCATCGTTGTTAGCCGTACTAGCCATCGCGTCAGTACCGCCAAATCGAGCGACTTGAAGGAACTTCTTGCGATTCTTAAATCGGATTTTTTCGCCACCACTACTTGGACTGTCGAGATCTACCCAAATGGGGTATTTATCCGCAATGTTCAACGGCGGGGGTCCCCGTTTTCTTCGTGCACTGCTTACGGAGCTATCTTCAATCATACGGCACTGAATTCCAACACCTTTCTGTGAATGACTTTCGCTCGCAACATCAAGTAATCGAGCAAATGACTTTCCTTCATCGCATTCTTGAGACACTGGTGAAGCCTTCTCCGGTCCAATATCGTCGCGCTGGTCACTAAGTTCTTTCGTTTCTTTCGTTGTGGAAACTAACGGAGGAGCGATATCGTTTGTCTGAGCGCTTACCGTCTTCAGTTTAATCACATCTGTAGACTCAACATCAAATACCGTTGTTTTTGGTTTTGTTCGGTATCCCCTTGCTTGCTGAGGCAATCCACTTTCCGGGTAAATAAATTGTCTTCTTTTCACGGAAGGGTTGCGCTGTTGGGAACTTCTACCCAGCAACTTTAAGCTCGCGCTATCAGTTCCATACTCGAGTCGTAATGGGTAAACGGGTTCTTTTAGTGGGAAATTTTCACTCAACCCTCTGCGTTGACTATTTGAAGGGTTTCGTTTGGTACCGGAACGCTGTACAGTGTCACCTCTCGTTGAAATGATAAGTGGGTTCTGAATATCATTTCCCGCCTTAGTATTTGATGACGTATTGGCATCCCCGTTGGCATAGGCAATTCCACGTTCGTTGTTCGAATCGCTGCGAGTGTGGCCATCGTTTTCCTGCCGCAGACGGAAAAGCTTAAGTGCGTTGCGAACAGAATCATGTCGTTGGAATTGCTTGGGTGGCTGATTGATTTCAATATCCGCTTCGGAACTAGCTGCTGAGTAACGGCGCCGATTCAAGTCGCGAACTTGAAGAGATATCCGTGTCATCCGCTGGAGTTCAGCTAACGCACTGGTAGCTGTCTCAACTTCATTTTTTCCTGGTAACTTTTCAGGTACTGTTTTCTTAATGCCATCAGAAGTGGTGACCGTCTGCTTCGTTCGGGTATCTGGAATATTTTCGCTTGAGTTTGACTGTTTAGATTGCCCATGATCGTCAAGGGCAGTGACGATCGTCACTGCCTGTATTTTTTCTTCTAAATGTCGAGTTTGTTCCTGTAGCAGGGCTATTACTTCATCACGAGATATCAAGCTCTCAGTCGTCTGAGGCTCTCCTGAATACTCAGTTGTAGGAATAGAAGCTGGTCCAGATTTAGTACCAAGACCTGGGGGTGGATCAGTCGCCACGCTGACTGTAGATTTGTCGAGTTCATCTTGCACGGTATCTTCTGATGTGCTAAAATCACCTGATGCCGGAGTGTTGGTGGCCAAAACTTCGTAAGGGCATTTTGCTAACACTGACATAATCTGCAAAAACTCTGGGTCGCAGCAACAACTCACTAGCACCTCAATATCACTGTCACTGGTATAGTTGTGTGTTGGTCCTTCCAATTGATTTTGACTGCCTTGGACATGAAAAAAAGCTTTCCTGATGTGCTTTTGAAGTTGTTGATAATGCTGCTCGCACTCCTCTGGAGTCACACCAATCAATGTTTGCTGGACCAGGTGTCGTAGACTTTGATATCTTTTAAGATGTCGCGTTATAATCTTTCGTGGTGGAAAGCCCCACGCGATGACAGTGGCGGTTTTGGGTGCATTCATTGTAGATGCTTCTTCCAAGAGTGACAATTGAGTGCTAAGGAGTTCTTCATGGTCACTATTTAGTGTTCCTAGTGCGTTCAGATGAAGTGCACAAATAGCAGCAAGGGCACCTATAGATTCGTTCGCTTGGGCATCATCGCCATCTTCCCCTTTCAAAATGTGAGCACTTCGGACACAAATACCGGCTTTTTCACGAATCCAAAGCCCCCAAGCTAATAGCATTAGAGATCGGACAATCTTTTGTGATCTAAACGATAGCCTTTTGTGATTATCTCCAGGCTGTCGAAATCTTGGCAAGCATAACTCAGTCTCAGTTATCACTGCTCGCACCTTTGTAATACCATCAAAAAGCGTCTCATTTTCTGTTGACAACGATTCCAGTTGTGGGTCAAAACACCTTATTGCAAAGGACTGCTCGAAGAGACTACTAATTTCTTCATTAGCGGCCTCGAGGTGCCAAACAATCCGCGATATCAAACATACCACACGTGCGTGCAATTGCTCATCGAGGTGAGAGAATCTCCATTGTGGGCTTGTTTTGGGATCACAATTCGCTGTCGTCCTGGACACTGCATTAGATAACGTCTGGCGGTAAGCATTGAACTCCAGGTCGAATGGAAATGGGAGAGTGAGGCACCCCGCACTACATTCCGCTTCTCTGTGGGAGTATTTGAACTGCCTGCGAGCACCTAAGCGCCGGAAAATCGCCATGGCCTCGCTGATATATTCCTCACAAGACGTCCAGTGCATTTTGTCTACTCCAGGCGTGCCATTTCGGCTGGTTTCATTTTCGAATAGAGCGACTGTCTTGCACAGGGCTTGCACGAACGAATGCACTTGAAGGCTCTTACTCGTCAGCGAAAAATTTAAAATATGGTGAATCGCATCAGTCTTGACAGCATATCTTATGGCTCCTTGCATCAAGTAACTGGATGCGGTGCAGCTTACAGAACCACTGGTATTAACTATACATCGCCATGGTTTAAGAAAACAACAAAACATCTCCTTCCTCGGTGAAGAAAGGCCTAGGAAGAAAATGTGGTCCAGATCCAATAAAACGCCATTCACACCCAGGCAACGGCACAACATTGTGTAAGATACTAGCAACCGTTTCAACAGATCACAAAGAGGGTTATCGCCTGTATCAGTTTTGAATATTGTATCTGCAGCAGATCCATCTTCTCGGTCAATGACCAATTCGCAAAGTAAATGAATGCTTTGTAAAACACCGACGAAATTTTGCTGACGTCGCACACTCTCTGCATTGATCTCTTGTAAAAGCGCACGCGTCGTCGTAAAATAAACACGGAGAAATTCTTTAGCCTCTGATGATTCCACCCACCAATCTTCCAGCTCACGAACTCCACTCATCGACATTTTCACCTGTTGCATGATTTGGACAATGTCCTTACGATAGTATCGTTTTCGATCGGATCGAGTAGGAACAGCAGACAACAATCTCAAACCAATTTGCCGTAGAATGGTCGGCTCCATCGATATAGTGAGCGAAATCAGTACCTCCATCAATTTTAAATTGTTGCCGATGCAATCAATTGGATCTCGACACTTTCCATTGCTAACCGAGTCGGTAGCAAGTTGTCGATGAACGATGCAGAGCAGAGTGAAATACATATCGTCAAGCGTTTCCCGGGATCGTGCAAGAACAATCTGTGCGGTATTGAGGAGATCACTTGAACTGGGAGACGCCTTTGTATCCGACATTTCGCGAAGGTACTCACTGAAGTTCTACATATATACAAATTCACAAAAATTCTTTAGCCCCGCTTGGAGTACCAAAACCAACAATAGTCCAGCAGTATCGTACAGAAGGATCCTTGTCGAGACTTGTTATCCTTCTCTTGGATTGAACGAACGCAAAAGTTGAGAACAACTTGGTTGGGTCGTTAGGATTCGCAGGGGGCTTCAAGGAGACTTCTTCGTCTACAATCTCAAGCTTAAACGCAGCGCAACTCGTTCCAAAATCGACTGCAATGTGATTTTCCTGTTCGATCCACACCAACTGACAACGTTTGCATCATTAGTATGAGTGGCATCATAGTATCCACTCTCGAGAGGCCTTGCCTGCAAAGCTGCGGAAACTGCTTTTCCCAATAAAGCGCTGAGGCTCAAACGCTTGGACAACGTGCTGGATGTTGCGATGGCCAAGAGTTGGAAGCTGTTTACATCGGGATACGCAATGCTAATTTGACCTGGTGACAGCAAACAATAAATTGAGTGCAATCCATATTCGCAAGAGGCCACGATTGGCTTACCGTTTGCAAGGAGTATCGCAAAGGCAGCGTCCTGTTTAATCCATGCACCATTCAAAACGCGATGGTCCAGAGATATTCGTTTTACCAAACTATTTCGCAAGTCGTGGTCACCTTGAAAGTGGTATACTACGCCGCCAACGGTCAAAACTGCGAACTTCCACGTGGCTGTCATGAATAGTTTCAACTCCTGTGCAGGGACAGCGTCGGTAGCTGGTGCTCCCAGTGTTCTGGATGAGAAACTGACTGTCGCCCAACTTACATCTATATCAAAGAGCCACTTTTCTAAAACGACCGAGCCACTCGCCTGAAGACTTGCGCGTAGGTACATGAAGCACTCTCCCATCACAACTGAGCTAACAAATCGTCCACAACTGCACACATCGACTGCTCGAGGGTCTCGATCTGTCTCATCCACCATTCCCCATTCATCTGCATTACATCGGTTTAGTCCATAAAGTTTACCAGTTGCAGCTCCCACCACCGCAATTTGCTTCCCATTGGAATCCACGAACGCATCTCCAATCTGCTCGTTCAGATTCTGCAAATGTTTGGCAGACACTTCCCCAGTCTGAAAATTCACAACGTAAACTTCACTCGAGTGCTCTGAATCACATTCCGGACTATCTCTCCATGCAACTGCATAATTTGCAGGAGAATTACTACTAGAAAAGGTGGCGTTCAACGGGAGCTCCACACCGTGTCGGACCACAATTGACCCGGCGCAAAATGCTTGCGCGTCCACCACCCGCAATGAATTCTGCGCATCTCTCAGCAGCACATTGCGCTCCGTCGACTGTAGTACCCACGTACGCTTCAAACTTTTCGCGTAGCCCTCTGTGTCCTGCGGAATCGCGACGACCGCGTCGCCTACTCGCGCCTTCCGGCGCATGACTGCAAGTGTCGTTTCGCGACGCCTTCCCTTTTTCCACCAATCATATGGATCTATTTTATAATTTGTTATTCGGGCGCCAAAACTCGAATAAGCTCCGAAGGTATGGCGGGATCCGACAGCTCCGAGGAAGACGAGCCCATCAAGGCGCCGCAGAGTGCCCCCGCGCCCCCTGTACGTGTCCACCACAATCACCAGCGTTTCTTGTTTCATTTGATATGCCGTCCAGGCGCTAACTCGCCCTGTAGAAGGCGTGGATGGATGAAGACGCCGACGAGGAGGAAGAGGACGCCGACCTGAGCCAATTGCAGCGCCAGCGCTCGCCCAAGTTCAAGCGCTGCATGGCTGCAGTGGATAAGGACCCGTGGAACGCGGACGCGTGGATCGCGCTGCTCAACGAGGTGCAGCAGCTTCCCGTGAGCGAGGCACGGGAGCACTACGAGAAGTTCCTAGGCCAGTTCCCAACCTCCGGCCGCTGGTGGAAGCTCTACGCTGAGCATGAGCTGCGTGAGAAGCAGTATGACCGCGTGCAGGAAGTAATCAAGAAGTCGCTCATGCAGCTACGCTGTCCCAACGTGGACCTGTGGCGCTTCTATCTGGATTTCACCAAGGTCGTGAAGCTGGACGTGGCTGTGGACTCCAAGGATCCGACGGCTATTGCCACTGCTAGGCAATTGATGGTGGACGCCTTTGAGTTGGCGGTTGAGCGCGTGGGGGGATCTATCCATGCGGCGCCCATCTGGCAAATGTACTTGACCTTCGTTCAGGAAGAGCAGGACCCGCAGGCCTTTCTGAACGTAAGGAAGCTGTACCATCGCATGGTCATGGTACCTCTCAATGGCATGGAGACGATCTGGAGAGACTATGAGAAGTTCGAACGCGCCATCCCGAATAACGACGCACTCGCGCAGAACTTCTTCAAGGTTTTCCGACCCAAGTTCGATGCCGCGCGCGCGGTGCTGAGAGACCGCAAGAAGCTGTATGATCAGGTTAATACGAACGCGCTGGCTGTGCCGGCGACGAGCTCTAGGGCAGATGCAGCAGATATGGCTAACTGGCAGAAGATCCTGGCGCTTGAGATGGGCAACCCCGAGAGACTGGACGCGCTCCGTCTCAAATCACGTATGCGCTACACGCTCGAGCTTTTTGTGAGTGTCAAGCGGCATTACCCCGAGGCGTGGTATCAGTACGCCGCCTATGAGAACCAAGCGAACGACCCCGATGCAGCCGCTAGTGTGTTTGAACGTGCGGTGGAGGCTCTTCCAGACTCGAGTTATCTGCACTTCGCGTATGCCGACCACCACGAGCTTCGCGGAGATATTCCTGCTGCCAAAGCCATTTACGAAAAGTTGATCAAGGATCACGCTTCGGCGCTTGCTTACGTCACATACCAGCGCTTTGCTCGCCGAGCGTACGGCGCGAAGGGATTGAGTGAAGCTCGTGCAATTTTCAAGAAAGCCCGCAAAGATGAACGCGAAGGAGCCTGCACATATCACGTATTCGCTGCATCAGGTACGCTTTTCCAGTGCAGCAGTTGTTTGTGGCTCTTGTCTAATTCATGATTGTTGTATTATATGTCTGCAGCTCTGCTCGAATTCTACAGTGACAATTCTGAAACTGGAAAAGACATCGCGCTCAAGATTTTTGAGTTGGGTTTGAAGAAGTGTATTCAGGAGCCTGCATATGTGTTGTGCTATTTGCAATTCCTTGGTCACTTAAACGATGACAACAGTAAGTCATTTTTTTATGCTGAAGAGGGCTCTCTTTCTTGAACTAATTGCCCTGCGGATACGATGTGGTCTGGCTACTGTAGATATGCGATCTCTGTTTGAGAAGGTCTTGTCGGTCATGCCTGCGGAAGTATCTCGCCCGATCTGGGATCGATACGTTGAATTTGAACACACGATGGTAGCAAGTGGTGGCGACCTTGCCACCGTGGCAAAAGTGGAAGCACGGCGCGCGATGGCGTTCCCAGATGAGCCTTTTGTGGAGATGAAAGGTCTGCTGAGTATTGCCCACCGATACTCGTTCTTGGACTTGCGGCCACCGACAAGTTGTGACCAGAGTTTCCTCGACATGTATCGCGCGTCATCCCGTGGTGGGTCATTAGCGAATCGTGACGTTGCTGGCGAAGATGGCGAAGGCATCGGGGCTGTTGGGCTTGGTGGTGGCTTTGGTCTTGACATGGAAATGTGCGTAGAGGGCTCCAATTACTGTTTATCAAACCTTGAATTACTGACTTCATGCTGTGTTTCGATGCAGGCAAATTCCGGGCCCTCCGCTGCCTGATTTTTTGAAGGAGTTTGCGGGAATGCTGCCTTTAAACCTGCCTTGGAATGGTCCGATCGCTGATGTCGAGCATATCTTCCGCGCGATGCTACTCGTTGATTTTCCCCCTCGCTCGCGTATCGAGCAAATGGCTCAACAGCAACAGCAGCAAATGCAACAACAATTAGCACTCCAGCACCATCAGCAGCTCCAACAGCAAGCAGCTGAGGCTGAAAAGAATAGCGGACTTGGCGACGATGATGGCTCCTCGGGAGTGGTTAGCAAGCGACCGGCTCACGATATTTTCCGCTCGCGTCAAAAGCAGAAGTTGTCAAAGCTTGGATAGTGGCGGGTAGAGCGATTACGGTAGTTCAAAATCTGCAAATACCACCAGCCATTAGCGCCTTAGCTTTTATGGTTCTTCTTTTGCTTTTTGAAGTTGACGACGATGGCTGGGAATCCCAAGGCTTCGTTGTCTTGAAGCTCTACTGCAGGCTTCTTGCGTCCAGCTAACACGGAGGTAGCGGAGCTGTTCACACGACTCGAAGCAGTCCCAAAGGACTTCACAATGAACCCATTGCCATGGTTGTCTTCATCTTCAGACAGCGATTCTTCGTCGAGTTCTTGGCTGCCTCCCTGTTCATCTTCATCCTCGAGGTCGGTATCATCGTCGTCATCGTCGCTTGATAAGGCAGGTCGCCAATCCTTGAGAAGCGCAGCTGTGAGATCCTCAATCTGGAGTGTCCGACATGCTGAAACAAGTTTGTCATCGCTTAGCATCACATCTTGGGGCTCGTAATCACCCCAAACGCTTTCTGCCGCTTCCCATTCGGCTTTAGCCGTCTCCAGAGCGATATTATTCACGTCACTGTTGGTCGGACAAAACACAAGAGTTAGTATGATGCACGGATGAAGTTCACCTCAGCGATAGCAGCGCACCTTTGGCCCTGCAAAAAATCCTGCAGCTCTTGAATTCCATGAGAAAAGAACGGGAGCAATTTTGCTTCCGTCTTCGAAATATGTCGGCGCGTATTGTACTTTTTTCCATAAGTCTTGGCCAGCAGCTCATTAGCCCAGCCTCCCTTTCGACCATTGCGTTGCATTTTCAACACGACTCGCTCTTGGAAGGCAGACGTCACCGTCTCCATTGTTGTTACCATCGCAAGTGCCGCACCAAAGAGGACACATAAATGTCCTAACGCGCCCGTGTCATCGCTCACGCCTTGCTCAACACGCCACGCAATGCACTTCGTAATAATACACTTGGCACTCCGTGCGGCAAAAGCACCAGCACGTAGTAGAAGCAGATTCGTCTTCACCGGTAAGTTAAATCCGCAAGCTTCAGCTTGTGCGAACACCCGTAGTGCGCTTTCAAATATATGTATCGCTCGGCAGTAGTCTGAGAAAGGATTGAAATCAGCAAGACTTTGCGCGTTTGGCTTCTTCGGTGCTGCTCGGTACAGTGAAGCGATAGCGCAGAGCAGCACCGCTTCGATGAAATAGGGCAATGACTCGTTTGTCAAACTTTTTAGAACGATATGCTTTCCATCCACCACCACAGCGAGTTCATCTTGGCGGCGTTTTTCCTCCTCATAATCTTCGTCAGATTCGCCCTCACTTTCGTCAAAACTTGTTGCACGCTTCCGTTTGTTCCTGTTGGTCTCATTCGGCACAGCAGCATCGATAAGAAGACGCATTTCCTCGAGGTATTGAGCCAACAGGAATGATCCTGCTGATGCAGACGCCGAGTATGTCCAAGAACCAACCACCAGGTACGCAATATGGCGCCATTTCATAGACGAGCAACGGTATCTCGCCAACGAGACCACGCTGCCTTTACTCGGAGACACGACAGCATTGGACAGAGATCTGAGCGGAAGGCCATTGAAGAATTTCCCGGGGTCGCTTACAAACTGGCTTGGCGTTGGTAAAGATGGGAATGTTTGGTGCAATAGAGCTAGGCAAAGCTGACTGACAAGGGGGCTCTTCCTCGTGCTCAGTACGAGCGCAACCAGCGTGTCAGTAACCAGGCAAGCAAGTGTTGGGTCCTTTAATTCACACATCATCCGCACAGGTCAGTACGTAGCGAACCTTGACTGTCGAGGAATTTTACAAGATTACGTACCGTCATCTCAAGGCACTGCCGGGACAAAAAGCGAAAGAAGATCTCGTGGCATCCATGTGGATTATCACAGCGAGACACATCGTCGCCGGGGCTGGCACCGGTGGCAAGAAGCTCCATCATTTTGTTGGCCCAGTTGGAATCTCCTGCCGCACTAGCAATACGACACTCTTCCAAAATGACAAGAAATGAATCGTAAATGCACGCCAGACTGTGGGCCATCAAGTTTCTGGTCACCGTATTCGCCGCCGCAACCTCAGTCGAGTCTGCTTCGGATTCTTCGTCTATTACGCTCCCTGATTGATCGTATTCTTCATTGCTGATTGTCCGGCTAAGCTCTGCCGCACGATGGCATAGCCATTTCACTGTCCGGCGCCCTTCACTGCGCGAGACCAGTAGTCTGAGGTTTCCACCATAACTACCGCCTTCCTTTAAGGCCGAGGAACTTACTGCGTCAGACTGCAAGTGTCTACTAAATACTTGCAGCAACACCAGCTCATGAGACAGCGCAAGCTGGTGCTCCATGACGTGATTCCGTTGTCCTTCAAAAGCCAAACAAACGACGCGAAAATCCAAGCCGAACAGTGAGGCACAGGGAAGCTCTCCTTGTACTCGACGAAGCTGACCGTTCAGCATTTGATTCACTATCGAAGCTTCAAGCAGCAGCCATTCCAGCTCCTCCTTTTGTATTTCAGTACGGCGTGAGCTCGTGGCGCCATCAAGCCGATCAAGACAAGCCTGAATATTCTTTCTTTGACCTACTAATATTCGCCGGAGTTGGTCTCGTTGCTCCAAGCAGATGTGCAGCCGAGCTGTCATCCGCGAATATTGCTTCATGCATTCCTGTTTCGACATCGAATTTGTCACCATTGAGGAATACTGCTCTGCAGCGAAGTTGGTCGAGGCCACTGCTATATCCAGAGCACACACCAAATTCCAAATGACGCTGTTTAGTGCTGAAGGCTCAACAGACCCACTGGTCTCAGGATTCAACCCCAACTTATAATCAGAGGGAAGTAAGAAGGCGGCATCCACAATCTCTGCTTGCTCAGCTGGCGGTGCAAACTCCAAATAGCAATAGAAAAGCTCCCGAAGAAGACAGATCTTCATCAGATACTCTTGCTCTGTCAACTTGATGCATGCTTCACGTTCAGAGGGTTCCACAACATCGAAAATGGGCGAAGGTACTCCAAACCGCATTTTGACTACAAATTCTGTGGCATCCACCGCCAAAGGAGTTGCTAGTCCCTCTTGGTCAATTGTAACGGTCTTTTTCTCATCATCGAATGCAATTGCAACGTTGGTATCTTCCCTTACGCGCTGAAGCACTTGATCACGTGGTGTCCAAGAAAGACCTTTCTTTCGAAAGACCTGTGAAATGGCTGTGGTCAGTAGTGCCCGCTCCTGCTCCAGTGAAGATGCCTCGCGCGTCCGACTCATTTCGTCTCGCACAAATCTCATCACGTGCAACAGCGTCTCGTCATGGTTTGCAGAAGTTAAAAGACGTAGCATCCAATTTGCGAGCGATTTCCGGTCTCGAGAATCCACAACAACTTGATTCTTGAGCAGATGCCCCGTCAGAAACACAGCCATGAGCTGTTTTACCTCCACAGCGCTAGCGCGAGTTTGTAGCGACCGCCCGTACTGAAACCTGAACGATTGCTGGTCTTGGCCCAAGCCAGAGGTTCCCACCCGAGACACAAGTTGCTTCTGAATGGTAATCATCAGCAGTGAGTAAATACCTCTCTCTTTCTTTGTCAGTAATGCCATAGTCGAGCAAAGCAGATCGAGAATGTGCGATGGATACCGCCCATCGACCTCGGATTCCAGCGTAGCAGAGGCAATTCCGTGCAGATGGTCGAGGAATAAGTGAGAGGACGATGCCAGTGTGGCAGCATTCCTCCGCGCAAGTTCTAAAAACCGCAAAGCAATTACCTCTGCCACGTTCCAGCATAACGCACTACGTGTACGTTGCACGGAATCCGCGTTGGCAAGAAGAAGTAGTCTCTTTGGTTGACTGACAATCGTTAGCAAAAGAGTCAATGCCTGCTCACACACACATCGTCAGAAATGGAGGAGTTGAGCTACGAGCTAGGACAGGGCCTTCAGATAGCTCTGGTCTTACCTCTTCCTGCACAGTACTCCTGGTCTCAACTAGGACGACGAGGGAGTCGACAGAGCTGGCAATCAAGTTCAAGGCCAACGCCGGTTGGGTGGCAGCGCGGAAGCAAATTGCAAGAAGACAACTACAAAAGCGGACAAACGATGGGAGCAGATAACCCCACTCTGGTTTCACAAGCATTGCGGCAGCTTCGCGCATCATACGGTCGTGCAGCCGACCACTTTGCGCAACGGATGTTGTAGCCCGTACAGCCACCTACAACATAATGCAGCGCACGTTAGGGGAAATCTCATCGCAAACAGCTTTTCAAGCCAGGAGCCTACCTCGTTTTCTGCCGACTTGCCCATCACAAACGTCAGCAAGACAATGTCGAAAGTGGTCAACGGGTCCACATGTCGAATGAGACGCACCAGCGCCGTCAGCGCCACCGATCCAGCAGTCGCATACCGCCCAATCACCTGCCAGCCGCATAGCGTCAGAGCAAGTCTCTCAAACTGCACATTACCGAGTATAATTTCAGCGCACCTCCATCGTAAGCGACAGCGTGCCTGAACTGATCCGGTTGCACTCCGTTCGCAGTCTAGCGAGCGCCTTTGGAGCCGACCATTTCGTGACCATCGACAATAGACTCTGCACCACCGCAGGGATGTCATCCTCCACGGCCGCATCCAACAGCGACTACCGACAACAAAGTGTCAATATTTTGCAATCCGCCGCTAAATAAAACCCAATTCCTGACCTGCGTCGCCTCCACGACCGTGTTCTTCTCGCTGATGTCCAACGGCATCTCCGCGAGCGAGCCTAGCACTGGTACGAGCAGCGATCGGTCTGTCGCCAGCAGCTCCAAATAGGCCTCCACCACCAATTGCACGCACTCCTTGGACTGGTACGTGAGCTGCCACAGAATGCATCAAAAGCGTCGATTCCGTCACAAAACGACGTAAAACTCTCAAAATTGCACGCGCAATACCTTGGGAAGGTGGTGGATAAGCAGCACACGGTGGTCGCAGAACAGCAGCAGCGACAGAATCTCCTCCGTCAGCTCGCGCGTGGGCGCCACGTAGTTCCCAAGCAGCCGCAGCAAAGCGTTCGCGTCGTCGCTCGAGTCGTCGCCGCTGCGCAGACGCTCCAGCACCAGGTGTGCCGTCTCCACCCGCTGCAGGCCACTGTCGGTGCGCAGCAGGCGCCTGCACAAGTCCAGCGCCAGCGCCACGTCCCCATCGACCACGAGCTCGCGGTGCTGCTCCACGGACGACATGGCTACAGTGACCAATTATATGAGGACCAAAATATAGGTGGACTACAATGAGGACCAATTATGTGTGGACCAAATTATGGTTTTTGCTTTATTTTTCGCGCTATTTTCGGATGGCTTCGCTTGGCGTTTCAAAACCATCTGGGCTGATGCCGAGTTATTTTTGAGTCAGCAGCGGTGCATGGGATCACTTGGGGGTTGCCGACACCACTTGAAGCCGTGCCACATCGCAATCCAAGGCGCCAGGCCACAGTTCACACGACCGACACTCTGCTCAGCCATGGCGCAGGAGACGGAGCCCGTGGCGGCCGCGCTCGAGTCGCCCAGCCCCAGCAAGCGCCGCAACCGCAAGAAAGGACGCGGGTCCACGGCCGAAGACCGCGACGATGACGAGGAGCAGGACGCAGCCACTGACCTCATCTCGTTGCCCTCGCCAGTGGCCGCCAGTAGCAGCGACGACATATTCGCTACGTTATTTGAGACGACGTCGGTGGAGCAGGCGATGGGCCACTTGGCGCTGACTCAGAAGACACAGGAGGACGCACTGCTCCAACCGCGACTGCCGCTCACGCCCCCACCCACGCCCGAGCCGTTCCTGGTGCATTCGCCAGAGAAGGGGCATGCACAGGTGGCGCCCTTGACTGTGGAGGCTCGGCTGCTACCGACAGTTGAAGAGGCTGAAGTGGAAGTGGCGAGCGACTCGCCCATGAAGATGAAGAGTGTGACGGATGCAGAGCAGAAGGAAATGACCGAGCAGGTGGTGGCAGTTGATGTGGTTGATGCTTCTGTCGAGCCGCGGATGGAGCTGCGTGAACTTGTTGAGGATGCTGTGGTGGAGCAAGAGGCGGCGGTGTTGAGCAGTGCGCTAGCTGACTTGACTCTCTACAGCGGCACTATGTCAAGTGTTGAACATGTAGAATCGAGTGAGATGCCAGAAACTGCAGTCGACGCCACATCCGCTGCAAGCCCACAAAACGTGGAAAAGGTAGCGCCCGTCGCAGATGATCACGCGGAGGCCACTGCTGATAACGTCAAAGTGAAATCGATTACCGCTGAATCGATTGAGTACACCGCCCCCAAGGTAGCGGTCGCTGAACCAACAGTAATGGTGGTTGAGGTAGCCCCAACAGAGAACTCGGCAGCAATCGAGCAAATTCCAGTAGAAATTCCTGTTGCAACGGAGCTCACTCTAGAAGCACCTAAGTTAACTAAACCAGCCCCAGGACAGACTCCCGTAGCCAAAGAAGCCGCTCCGACACCACAGAAGGAAGAATGCAAGACCTTGCCAGCAGCATCGCCCTCTCCTCGTCACAACAAAAGAAAGGGTGATTCACCGGACCAACAGCTCCACACTGCTCCAACTAGGCCATACGCTCACGCTCATCAGGACAAAACAGTACCATTAACGAGCAGTGAAAATGTCGGCAAATTAAAGCAAGTGGCAGTCAAAGACTCTGCGGGGTTTCAAGTACAGTCCCGCCCGGCTAAACGAAAAGGCGATGTCTCCGACGTCAAGCCTCCACCGGCTCCAACCGCGAAAGCGACGAAAGAAATCCGCCCAAAGCGCTTAGTTGCGCGTACGAGCTCGGGATCCATGCTGAACAAGACAAAAAAGGAATCAGAGGCAAAGTCTAAGGCTGAGGTGGCAGGTCGCCCTGCGCACGACGCGAAAACGGACTCGATGATGAACCCTACAGCGAGTAGCATAGCGAGAGCAACAGCAGCTGAAGCTCGCAAGGCCTTGCTGAAGAGTGGTGCAGCCAAAAAGGCTCCTACCCGCAAACCAACAAGAACCAGGCCCGTGGCAAAATCAGCAGGGCCAACCTCTAGCCTTCCCGCTGAGCAAGCTTCTGCTCCGCCTCCGGCTCCTGTTGCGGCTGATGACGGAGAGCGCAATGTGAAGCGCCGACTAAACGCAACAGAGGTAGAAGCTGCAAGCAGGCGGCTGTATGATGATGCCAAGGAGGCAAAGTTGAGGAAAGATGCTAGACGCGCCGAGTTGACGGAGACGTACACTTTTGCGCCGCAAGTCAACAACTTCAAACGACGCACAACTCCTGGTGAGTCGGAGGATCTGAACCGAGATCATTTCAGTCGTCTACATGCCCAAGCGAAAGAGCTACTGGAGAAAAAACGCGATCTTCGACAGCAACATGAAAGAGATGGATGCACGTTTGCTCCGACGATATCCGCGAGAGCCAAGCGTTTATCTCAAAAGAGCTTGGCTCCGAGGTACGAAAACCTGTACAAGAACGCCCAAGAGATCAAGCTAAAGCGTGAGGAGAAGCTCATGGAGAAAGCTAAGACCACCGAGGAAGAATGTCCTTTTAAACCGAAGATTACAGCATCGAAGTCGCCAGTGAAAACTAAACCCCTGTACGATTCAGAACGCGAGAAACAAAAGCGGTTGGCCCTTCAACAGAAGAAGATTGAAGCTGAAATGAGCGAGTGCACCTTTAAGCCAAAAGTGACTGCCAAGCGTCTGAAGGTGAAAACCGAGGAGCCATCAGACCTGCCGACAGACTCAACAGCAGAGGCTAATCCCTACAACCGACTCTACCAAGCAAGTATCGAGCGGGCGGAACGCCTCCAAAAGCTTCGCCAAGACCGCGACGAAGAAGAAAAGGCTCAAGCACCGTTCCAGCCAAAGATCACAACACGTTCCCGAGTTGCAAAAGGCCAGGCAAAGGCGAAACAACAACCTTTCCACAAACGGCTTTACAACAAGGATTACATGAAAAAGCTTGATGCCGAGCGAGAGCAGCGCCGCCTCGAAGAGGAACAGCAATTCACGTTCAAGGTAAGACGAGTCCTTTGATAGCTGAGGCGATTGCCGCTAACATGTTGTTTGTTGCGTTGCAGCCTGAGATAAACGATCCCCCTGACGAGATCAAGGTCAAAGTAAATGAGCGTGCTAGTCCTCGGAAGAGCATTTTCGAGGTTCGTCAATTCTAAATGCACGTTGCATTCACTTTTGCGTGTTGCTTATTCTTTTCGTGGATGCTGCATTGTCTGTAGCGCCTCTACGACGAAAAAGATAAGATGAAGGAAAAGATCGAGTTGAGCGAGGAGCTGAGGCTTCACAAGGAGATGGCTGAGTGCACTTTTCGACCTCAGATTGAAGCTGACGCAGTCCAAAGTAATGGTGGGTCAACCCCTCCAGTATGGGAGCGCCTTCTGAGCTACGACAAGGCTCAAGTGATTGAAGAGCGTGAGAAGCTCAAGGAGCAGTTAGAAATGCAGGAGTGTACATTCAAGCCCGAGGTCAAGTCATCTGATCCGCTCTCGATGAACAAAAGTCCATCGTTCAACGTCTTTGACCGATTGACTGGCAGCGGAAGCAACTCGCCGCTGGATCCGACGAGGCCAAGTTTTATCACGAGACGTCCAAGCAGTTCTCCAGGTCGTCAAAACCCAGACGTAAGCTTCGTTTCCATGGAGATATATGTGATAGAATTCTAACATTGATGTGCTGTTGGTTAACAGTCGAAAGGCGTCTCAATCGGGCGGATCATCAAGACGAAGTTCACGCTGTCTGCAGAGAGGAAGATGCCGAGCAGGACGTACTCCATTAGCCAGCCTTCAAGCGTGAACAAGAAAGCGATGAAGAGATCCACGTCGTTTTCTGGCCCCAAATCTGCTAGTTCGTCGCCAACGATGTCAATGGGAGACGTCATTTCCAGACTCCAAACGGCGGCGCCAACGCTTACTGCCAATGGAGATGCCACCCAACTCCACTCACTCGCAGAAAACTACGATTCGTGGTCGGCCGAGCTGGACGCAAAGTTGCGTCACCTATAACAGCGCGGTGGAAGACCCAACTACACTCAAGTATTTTTATTGCACGAGGCCGATAACTATCTTATGCCTCTTTACCAAAGTAAGGAGCTACCAGAAACCCATTAAGTCGCATCTCGCTCAATCATTTGAATCAACAAGGCGAAGTAATACACTGCAGTGTAAATGCTACCGTTGAGCGTGAATAATACATAATTCAAAACCAAACTCTTTAGGTTTAGCGCGAGGAGGTTGCGCCAGATTTTCCACCAGCGGTCAATGGACCCAGACTGCGATAGTGCTCTGCATCGTAGACCCGTTCGAGCGCTTGGACCAAATGATCAATCTCGTCTGCCCACACGTGGAGGCTTCGCCGATCCAAGAATGATCCGAGGCAGCTTTGATTGCCCGTGAACTCGGCACGTGGGTCACACTGGCCGAAATTGGCTTGCATGAGCCATGTGACGCTGCACGAGCCTTCCCACGGAGTAGGCGTGATTAACCAGCCACCGAGGATGCAGTCAACGCGAGAGCAGTGAGCAGATCCCAAAACTCGCGGGTCGTCCCAAGCAGTAGCGTCTGCTGGAATCATGACGATGGCGATCGTGCCGCTCTCGTCGACTCTGTTAGGAGATAGATATCAAAGTTCGGTTAGTTGTTATCATTGAACCAACGCAAAGACAATAGCTACTCACCTCCATGTCTTTCGCGAGACCATTTGCAGTTTACTGCGCCCCCAACTGGTGCCTTTTAACACTGTGTGGACTGTCCAAGTGTGGTCGTTTTCGCGACTGAGAACCTCCTCACTTTCGACAAAGTGGGCCCACGAGACTCCTGCCCCGTTGCCGGGCAACTCATCATCAACACTTCGATTCATCACCATGTCAAACACCGCTCGAGCAGGAAAGTGGCAAGTCGTAACGCGTTTGATCATGTGG
The DNA here is from genome assembly GCA_000500205.2 of Phytophthora lateralis. Lineage (NCBI taxonomy): Eukaryota > Oomycota > Peronosporomycetes > Peronosporales > Peronosporaceae > Phytophthora > Phytophthora lateralis. The sequence continues at coordinate 65,561 of KV724132.1, read as the reverse complement.
AAGCTGTCGGCAACCTTTTCGAACACGGAGTCGCATGGTCCTGGTTTGCGATTCACTGTCCACCCGCTGTATTGGCGAGCATGTCTCTTCAACTCGTACAGTGCAGCGGTCAGGCTCCTATCTTTTGAGGGTGCTGTGGTTGGCGGAAGGTTGAGAAAGAGCCGAAGTAAATACCATTGAGCAATAGTTCCTTGGGCCTCACCTCCCAGCACCATTTTCTCGAGCGCGCAGTGAAGGAAATCTTCAAGACCACTTCTGCGGCGGTGAAGGAAGCCGTTAGTTAGTGTGTTTTGGTGTCGTAAAGCGCAGTAAGTCTTGGGTGGCAGCAGTCGCCACAATCCAGCCGACGGGAACATGGAGCAAACGTGCAGCGCGAACGCGTAGAACTCCCGGAATCGCCTCTCAATAGTGATCTCAGATGCGGCGAGAGCTGGCACACGGGTAGTGAGCGAATAGACTGCAACTTGGTTCGTAGTGACACGTACATCACGCACATTGCACTGTAGCAGTGCATTCTGCACCCCGGAAGATGTAGTTAACAAGCGACGCTGCTGATTGACAGGCTTCGCTGACGGTAGCGGGAGTGTTATTGATGGCACCATCGGAGCTCGCGTCTCCGAGACAGATGCGGAGCGTAACAGGACGCCAACATTCGTTTGTTTATCTCCAGGTAATTGTGAAATGGAGCTTACACGGTCTAGACGAGGTGCATCTCGCTGAGGTTTACTGGCGAAAGCGCTCACCTCAGCAATTTTTTTGCCAGGTGAGCTATCCAGCACTGCGTCGATCAACGAGCTAGCTCGAGCAGCAGTCTTCAAAAACATTAGCCTTGTTGGGGATGATGGAGCTGTGGAGCAGTCATGATCTTCGCTCTCTTCAACAGACAAGTGCGCGCGGCAGTCACGACACACGACGAAGGGAGCTGCAGGTCCTTTCACTGTCATTTGGTCACTCGTTGCGAGCCCAGGGTCCATCCTGGAGTAGTTGATCCTTCTCGGGATGCAATGTGGGGCCTTTTCGATTCACGAAACCACTTATCGAATAAGGACCTGCCTCAGGACATGAGGCTGGTGCTATTTTTTGCGGGACGATGTACGGATATGCCGATCTCAATTGTTGCAGTCTATCATAGCCTTGATGAACGTCTGACTGCAAACGTCTGGTGAGCAGCTGACGATTTGTCTCCACCGTTTAACCGAGACGTAGTCGACGTTCTCCCGTGCTGTTCGGCCGAAAGTTTGTTCATGTTTCGACGAGAACTCCGAGCACTTTTTGTATCAGACAGTGAAAACACTGGTGCAGATCCCATCAGTAGCGTGGTGGCTGCAGAAGGGGGAGTTTTCGGAGCACGGGGAAGTAAAGTTGGCATAGCTGGATGCACTTTCAATTTTCGCAGTGGATTCGAAGCACCGCCTGGGGTAGTTGGTCTCCTGGTGAGGCTTGGCGCGCTTAGATCAAGCTTTGATGCTTGCCATGCCTGAGGACGCCTTGGCTGCGGGAAGAGCTTGGGTGGATCATGATCACGTCCACTGCGCAGGGAGGTTCGATAGGTTGCAGCTTTGTGCCTATCGGTCTTTCGCTCAGTTGGGTTACCCAGAGACTGGAGTTCCCGACTGGTGCGAGCTCCTCGCCCTCTGTAGGTGCTTCTACTGGCACCAGGCACTTCCGTGCGGGGTCGAGATTTTGATGGCGCATTTCTCACTGGTAAAGCGGGCATAGTGAGCTGTGGAGGAGCCTTTTTACCAGAGCGGAACGTCAACGAGGTTTGCGCTGCCCCACTGTTTCGAGCAATAAAATCTTCGATCTGCTCGACCCCTTCTTCTTCATCACGCTGAGTCAAGAATGTGGAGCCTCCGATCTCACGACCACCACCATTCATCGCACCTGAACGACTCTGAAGTTTCGTCTTCAGCGCCTCCTTTCGAGACCCCAGTGTAGTCTTACTTTTCCGTTTGGTTAGACCAGTGATAGTGGGGCCTTGGCCATTAGCTGGAGCGTTTGTAGACACGTTTGGCCGACGTTTGTGAACAAGTGGGTCCTGTCGCTTGACAACATTGCGCTTTGAAGGCACCGTCGTTGGTTCCTGAATTTTGCCGCCACCAACACGCCTACTGAGTCCACCGAGAAGAGTTGGAGCCTTTCCTTTCTTCGAAGTAGTGCCACGTCGGCAACTAGCTGCGATAGCAGCAGATATAGGACTTAATGGAGCTCGGCTGGTCAGTGCAGACTCGCGCTTCTCCCGTTGCTTCAGCGATAAAGCCTGCAGAGTTGAGGAATGCCCAGAAATCGGATTCGCTAGTCGATCGATGGTTTCACGTCGCGTCTTTCGGACAATTGGCATTGTACCATACGTGCTCTCCACGTATGCGAGGCGAGAGGCTACAAGATCGATTCTGGACGATTTGGGGGGTTCCTTGAAAATGGGATCACTCTTCTTCTCTTTAGCAATTTGCTCCTTCTCTCGCGGATTCTCCTCACAACCAATCTCTTGCTTCATCGTGATCCATGACGTCTTTGAACCAGGGCTAACCACGCTTCTTGCTGTTGGTGTGCTGGGATAAAAGCTGAGAAGGTCTGGGCGCGGTGTCTGAAGCACAGTCTTCAGATCAAGCTTCTCTAGAAACCGCAGCGTTTCTTGGTCAAGTTCGTTATTGTTTGCTCGCTGGTTGTTGCTCGCAAAGCCCAAACTGCTGCTGAATCTTCGATCGAATACTTGTTTTTTACTCGGGTCCGCTTGACCCTCCCAATCCTCGTTTGGTCCGTCGTCCAAGCAGAATTCATCTTCCTCCATCACTTGCTCCAGATCTGAGCCCCGCCGAGAAGTTCGTTGCGAAACATTATCATCGTCTTGTTCATCATCGGGACGAGCATTCACCAGCTCTTCAAGTTTCAGTCGGGGAATGAATGGGGTTGTCAGTACAAGTTGCGGCGGGGCAGGCTTCATGGGAGCAAGATGTTGTCTTGGATTGGGGTGCCCAGTAGGCGGTGCTGCTCGTCGGGTGACGGGCTTCTGTGGTATGAACGTTGGTGCAGCAGACCGCAACGCTCTGGTCCCCTCGCTGATTTCTTCGTTCGCGTCCAAGTCATTTTCCACCGCAAAGAGGTCTCGGAAAAGCTCTTCATCTTCCTCCTTTGCTCGAGCAGATCGAGGCGAGGCTGCGGATGTGGGGGAGTACGTTGCACGATTGACACTTCTCGTGGAGTACTCGGAAAAGGAATCGACCGAGTGGTTGGAGGCAACAGGTGAAGGCGACAATGCAGCAACCAGGCTGCCGGTCATTTTGCCAAGACCTGCCAAACGCAGACTTCAGTCCTCCGCTCTCCACCGCAGAAAAGAACTGGTCAAGTCCCCGTCAACGAGTGTATTTTTGCTCCACCCTAGCATTTATTTCAAGAACGCAGCGGATACGGGGAGCCATCCCGACTACCAGGCACAAGATACGCAGTCGGAATGCCGCCACCGCCACCTCCACCGAGGGCGCCACCACCGCCACCTCCACCGAGGGCGCCACCACCGCCGAGACCGAAAGTGCCGCAACCCCCACAAGCTCCTAAGCCTGGAGATGCCAATAGCCCCGATAATGCACCACCGCCACCAAGAAACCCTCCTCCTGGGCCACCTCGAGGGCCTCCTCCTGGTCCACCAAGCAGACCACCAGGCCCACCACCCACGGCGCCTCCAGCTACAATAGCACCGCCTCCAGCCAGAGGCGTTCCGGCCCCTCCGCGAGGAGCTCCACCCGGGCCACCAAAGGATCCACCGCCCCAGCCCCCGAAGGATGCGCCGCCTCCATTGCCAGTTCACAGCGAGCCTGAAAGGGACCTTGCTGCTGAAGCTGCTGCCAGTCTGACCGCCATCCAGAAACTTTTACGCCGCGGACGACTCAGCTTTACGCTGCTGGAGGCGCGTGAGCTTCGCCACAAAGGCGGGTCGGTGGACGCAAGGCGATTCAGCGCGGACCCGTACGTGAAAATTATGGTAGGCACAAATCCGCTGTCCGCTCTGGAGAAACGCAGCAAGACGCTCAAGAAGAGCACGACGCCCGTGATCTTCCACGAAGAAGTCGTGGCGTTCGATCTCACAGACCCCATTGCGCTCGTGACGGACGGTGACCTGCCGATCAAGATTGAGGTTTTCGATGAGAACCTTCTGTCCGACGAGCTGCTTGGGGAGGCTCGGGTGTCAGCACTGCGCTTCTTCGATGGACAGTCACACCGCGAAATCTTTCCGCTTTCGCTGCCTGGCGGAGCCTGTGGCGAGCTGGAGATTGAGGTCAAGCTGGAAGAAGCGCTGGTGGGGATGCTGTCCATCGTGCTCATGGAAGGCCGCAACCTCAAGAGTATGGAGCTTATCGGGAAGCAGGATCCCTATTGTCAGCTCTCCATAGGCAAGTTCTCGAAGCGCGGTAAGACTGTCGAACGAGGCGGACGCAACCCCTACTTCGGCGAGGAGGAGCTGCTCTTCTGGTTCGGAGATAACGTCTGGACACAGCAAATGACGCTCCGCGTATTCGACGAAGACATTGGTAGCGACGATCTTATCGGTGACGCCAAGTTCTCGGTGCTGCATTTTATGGCACACCGTGGAGCCCAGGAGCACGCGATTTCGCTGCGTAACAAAGGGAGCCCAGCCGGTGACGTACTGCTGCGGATCGAGTTTTTCCCGGCCGGCGTGCTCACAGTGACCTGCCATGCCGCGAAGCAGCTTCGAAGCGTAGACGCGATCGGGCGGCAGGATCCGTACGTAAAGCTCACTCTGGACGGCCGAGCGACGCAAATGGTAAGGAAGACCAAGACAGATACCGACGGCGGCAGTGAGCCCGAGTGGAGTGGCGAACCTTTCCACTTTGACGTTGTGGACCAGTACAGTCTGCAAGTAGAGATCTGGGACGAAGATTCGGTTGGCGCCGACGACCTCATTGGCGCAGCGTCGCTGTCACTGCTGCCAATATTCCGCTATGGCTATGCCGACGACTGGCTTAAGCTCTGGGTCAAAGGCCGATTCGGAAACAAGGACCCCGCCGGCATGCTGCGGCTTGAAATGAGCTTCGAAGGGCCTACAGGCGTTGCATTCCCACAACACCAGATCGGCATGGACCGGTTCACTGAGAAGGAACGCCGAACCAAAGACACGGCAGGAGCGATCCCATCAGCCTCCAAACCTGGCGCTGGGCAGGATGCGGCGATGGCTGCCAAGGCTCACGCACTCACAAGACCCGCCAAACGCGTCGCTGAAAACACTAGCGAGTTCTCAGAAGAAGAGCTATTGGGTGCGTTCCGGTTTCTTGATCTGGATAAGAACTCCTTTATCGGTGCAGCCGAGCTTCGGCATCTTCTGATCTGCATGGGCGAGCTCATTACCGACGCCGAGGTAGACGAAATGGTGCGTCTTTGTGATACGGATGGCGACGGACAAGTGAGCTTCGACGAGTTTCGGAGAATGGCGATCCACCCCGACCCAGGCGGACCAGAGTTCGCCACAGTGGTGGCGGAAGCAGAACCCGAGGAGCCGATACCAGCAAGCGGGCCCATTCTTTCGGTCGAAGATAAGCAACGGCAGCAGGAGATCAAACAGGAAAAGGCGAAGCTCATGCGGAGGTTCGTGGAGGACACGCGGCCGAGCTTGGAGATGCTGGAGCGTATAGCGAAAAAGTTCCGCCAGATGCAGCACGATGCCTTGGATTTCGAGGACTTCTGCTCGCTCTTCGACGTGGAGCCCACCGGCGAGTACCGGCGTCTGTTTGCTTTGTTCACTCCAGACAATCAGAGCGACTCGGGTGCAGATTTACGAGAGATCCTTCTCGCTGCGGTAAACTTTCTAGGAGGCGTCGATCGCGTACAGCGCGTGCGCTTCTGCTTCGAAATCTTCGACGATGATCACAACGGCTTCATCACCGAAGACGAACTCGTGAACATCTTGCGCGCAAACTATTTGGCCACGTCGGATGACCAGGTACGCAAGAAAGCTCAGACGATTCTGCGCCAAGCTGACGACGACGGTGACGGCCGCGTTAGTCTAGACGAATTCCATGCCATCTCTCGGAAGTTCCCCAATCTTCTTTTCCCGCCCCACGACGCAGACGGCAGCAGCAACAAATAGGCAAAAGGAACTAGTCTCCACTATAATTATCCAAGAAACGCTACCCGAGTTGGCGATGATGATCAGTCGAGCTTTCGGGCTGCAAGACTGGGAGCAATGCGGTCTCTCGAGTCGCCTCCAGTTGAGGTGGCTATCGATTCTCCAGAACGACAAGATTCTGTCCCGAGCAACAATGGTAGCGGGCTTCAGTCCGGCCTTGGAGAGGTAAAGAAAAATGCATCGATGGTGTTCGAGCCTGAGCCTCTCACCAAATAGTTACCATTTCGTGCAGGCTAAGCATTTGATGGAACGGCTCAACACTGCTCAAGTGAAGGCCAAGAGGCTCCAGCGACTCGAGGCAGCGCTTGTGGACTTTTTCATGGAGGTCATGGACCGCACCGGAACCAACGGTGGACGAAATACTTCTCCACGGTCACTCGAAGCCGAGTCGACATTTGCACGAGGGAAGCGTAAAGAGCAGTTTCTCAAGAAGGCCGAGGGTGACCCGATTTCTCTACTGAATGGGTTGCGCACGCACCTTCGCCTGAAATTTGCAGAGCAGGAAGCCCAAGAGGCTGCTGCCGAACGCCGAGCGCTCGCAGAAAGCTTGACCAACCAGCAAAACGAGCAAATCACCCGAGACAAGTTTCTGCAGCTTGAACTCGCATGTAAGCAGCTGAAGGATCAACAAAATTGTTTAATCCGTCAGCTGAACCAGCGCGAACTCGACCAGACACGTACGCGAGTCCATCACCAAGCGCTACTTGAGAAGCTCAACACGCAGATTCAGGAGGAGCGTTCTCAAGAAATAGCGGCGCAGCAGCTCATAACCAAGCAACGACAGGAAATCGCAGTGCTCACGGAAGCCCGAGATACTTTAATCCAAGCTGCTCAAAGTCAAAAGTCTCTGGATGGTGCTCGCGCTCTAGGGTCAACGACTAGAGGTTCCCCTGACGCAAACAACAGCAGCACAACTATAGCCGTACCAGGTTCTGGGACGTCACCATCTCACACAAATGGCGACTTCTTCGGGACGCCTGCAGAAAATCAAACGCTCCGACGTGCCCTCCGCAAGTATGAGATTCAAATGGCGCAGACGGAGGCAACTAACGAAGAGCACAAACGCAAGGTACAGCGGCTGCAGCAGCAACTTACAGGTCTGCGCCAAAATACCCAACTGCAGATGTACTCGCGGCTTGAGAAAGAGTCACGCCACCTGCGAGAGCTTGCGGATGACCTGAAGTCGCGACTTGCAGAGAGCGAGGCCGACTTGCTACGCACGAAAGGGACACTCAAGGAGCGCGAGAACCAAGCCCACCAGATGAAAGACGAGTACGCAAGACTGTTCACTGCCGTGCAGAAGCAAAAGCAGCCCGCGCACTACTCAGGGTCCAAGATGACGCGCAGTGCCAGCTCGATGCACCTTTCGCAACCAAATCACTCGCAGCAGCCCCCACCACGGATGCCTGGAGGTGGGCTAACAGAGATTCTATCACAGCTGAACGCTAATGCTGGATCGACAGAAGCTACGAATGGGGAGCACCCATACGTGGTGGAGCACTATCGCTCAGAAGCAGCACGCGTCGAGCGCGAGTGTGAGGCCCTGAAGTTGCAGATTCGGCGTATGATGGCCTCCGAGCAACTTCACAAGCAGAAAACGCGTGTTTTGAGGGCCGAAAGGCAAAACCTCGTTCGAGAGCGGGATCAGCTACGCGGCGACTTGGACCGAGCCAAAAAACACAGCACTCTGCAGAGTGTTGCAATGAACCGGCAACAAGGTCACTCGTCGGTAGAGCCTCGCAAGGTGGGCTGTAGCAGCGCCGCCCAAGACGTAAAGCACCTGCAGAAGCGCAATGCGTTCTTAGAGGAGCGTTTCCGCAAGGCACTACAGAGCAACTCGGCTTTCGCAACGATTGGTGCCGTAGCCCGGCTTCGGAACTCCGTGTCTGTTCCAGCAGAATTGGAGGGGTTCGATCAAACAGCAATCCCCGAGCGGGAAGGCGAATCTGCAGAGTCTGGAGTTGATTGCCACGACCCTCGAATTGCAAGCCACAACGCTGCAATCTTCACGAAAACACGTCCAGCATCAGCACTTGCGACTCCCAACAAAAACAATGAGGGGTCTTTCCGGTCCCTGGATGCTGCCACATTGCAGTCACTCCAACAAGTGAAGCGAGCCACTCGAGTGCGCCCTCAATCTGCCAATCCCATCAAATGAGTGACTGTTTCAGCAAGGTTGCACGCGGTATTTTTGGTGTTTCTCGACCGGCAGCGCTCGCTGCTGAACACGAGAGCATTGACAATATGGATGGTGGCTTCGACGGTCTCGAAGGTCCAAAGCACGAGCGTGTGTCGAAAGCACTCGAGCAGGTCAACGGGTTCCGATATCGTACGATTCTTGCATGTTGTTTGGCAAGTCACTACTCACTCAGCTAACGGTTCGTCATTTATCTTCCAGGGTATCACCCAGCCCCACAAGATGGCAAGAAGATGTTGCGTTTTGATTCGGACGATGACGATGACTTGAGCGACGATGAAGAGGATAGGGATGGTGGCGCAGGCAATAAAGTGCAGCGAAGAAGATCCAGCACCGCGAAAAGCAAGCACACGAACGAGGTTGTAAATGCTCCAGGGCTGACGTTGGATGACCACATCGAAAACCTTTTGTGCAGGACACGCACGCTGGCGATGCTGAAGATTGCCAACAATACGGCTGGCACTATCCCTTCCGACAGCGAGGACGATAGCGACGAAGCAGACGACGTCGTTTCTGAAGAGTTGAGCAGCGTCGGATCACCGAAGGGTGGGGCTTCGTCCAGCAAACTGTCTAGCCTCGGTAGCAGCTCCAGCATGGGTGGGCGGCAATCCAGCCTTCTCGGAACTGCAGCAGTGCGATTGGCACGAACACTGAGTGCATTCCTTTGCCTGCCTCGTGCGATCAGTTATGTCGACTTGGAAGCGATCACCGAGAAGTTACTGGAGTCTGCAAACGATCAGTTCGATGATGACGAGTACGCAGACTTAATTGATTGCCATGTAGACTCGGCTCGCGACGACGACTCACATACGGAGGCGGACGACGAGGAACCCATCTGGAAGCGGCGCAACTCGGTACGAATAGCCTGTATCTTCATTCACTTGCACAACCACGAGTGCATCTGACGACGTATTGACGATGTGAACAGAGGCCGATTAGACCGCTCAACCTCTCAGAAGACCGGACTGACTTGGAATTGGTGAGTCGTATCCTCCTCACCTTGACGTGTTCTGCAGCTTGTTACTCAAAGTCCATGCTTCTTGTTGCAGCATCAACGACAAATCTTCGTGGAAGCCAACCGCTTTGGAGGTGTTTCTTCTCGGGTGAGAACAGATCGTGTCGTGGTCTTGAGATCGTTCATGGTGTCGTTAACGCTCTTGTCGCCCCCAGAACCTTTTCCTTGCGTCTAGCAAGCACCTGCTGTCGAAAGATGACCCCAAAGGCAGCATGTACTTTGGTGTAAGCCCTAGCGGGCGATTGCTTGGGTCGTCTATGAATGGCTCGAGCATGAGCTTAAGCTTTGGCAGGCAAGGTAGTGGCTCCACAGTAGCATCTAGCGACGACACAGCCGAGAACGCTATCGGCCCCATCAACGAAGAGGAATACGTCAAGTGGCGGACGCAGGTGAAGGACGACTACCTGGCTTGGCTCAACGCTAAACTGGAAGCCAAGAAGCGCCGCAAATCGCGCGTGAAGAAAGACGACGCGAACAAGAAACCTCGCTGGCTGTTGCTGTACGAGGCCAGCAAGAATCCCACGCAGAAGTACCGGCCGGATGGGAAACAGTAGCTGCTTCATTTCGGATACTTAACCATCCACATTTCATCATTTCTTGGCTGTAGAATCTTCACGAGCTCTCTCTGTCTCCTCAATTTGAGCTCTCTCCAGCGCATAGTTGGCCATCGCATGAGGCATGGCCGACCCAAAACCGTAGAGGAAAACGCCGACAAAGCCCAGCACCAGCAGCTTGTTGCGCACTCTACGAGCGCTCGCACGCGGATCGATCGCCTCCACCACCGAGGACGACGTTCTTCTGAGCCTCTGGGCGCCATCGGACACTGAGGATCGGACACGCTCCTGGGCCGCACTCGCGGCGTCTGTGGCGCTCTGCTGCGCGCGCTTCTTCAATCCGTCTACGGTGTCGCTGGCCGAGCGCTGCAGTTGCTGTGCGTTCTCACGCAGCTGGCGCGAGGCGTTCTTCTGGTTGCTTCGCAAGTTGTGGAGCATGTTGGCACCAAGACCGCGAGCTTTAGCGGCCGCAGCCTCGCGCGTCTCGTCCACTTTGTCTCTGGCCGCCTTCTGCGCGTCCTGCATCTTGTATCGAGCCGTCTCCTTGGCCTCCTGCGCCTTCCGTTGCAACTGGCGCTTGGCCTCATCCGCTGCGCCCGTCGCCTTCCGCTGAAGCTCCTTCTTGCCGCCCTGCAAGACGTCGGCCGCGCCATCCCAGACCCGCCGCAGCTTGTCCATCGTGCCTTTTGATTGCGTGCGTGGCCCACCCAACAAAGAGAGGAGTGACGGTCAGTTCGACTAAGTACGGGTATCAGCTTGCGCCATCCAGTCCATTTCCCCTTTCGTCCTCATCCGCAGGATACGTAGGTAGAGCTTCCCCTTCCCAGCACCATGTTCAGCGGATTCGGCGGACGCAGCAGTGCGCCTGCACCCGAGCCGGCCCAGCCGGCCCAGAACACGCTGTCGCAGCCGCAGAACAACAGCAACAACAGCAACGGCGGCGGCAACGGATACTCGTTCGACCCGTCGGGCCTGGAGCGCGCCGCCAAGGCCGCTCGCGAGCTGGAGAACTCGCGCCACGCCAAGGAGGCCTTCAACCTGGCTAAGGAGACGGAGCGCACCAAGCAGACGGAGAACCAGGCCAAGATCAAGGAGAACGAGGCGCTCTACAAGCAATACGAGATCGTGCGCGTGCAGAAGGAGGGCGAGGAGCGCCGTAAGACGCTCGAGGAGGAGACCCGCCAACACCAGCAGCGCGCGCAGTATCAGGACCAACTCAAGCGCAAGCAGTACGCCGACCAGCTGGCCGCCCAGAAGTACATGAAGGAGCAGGAGCTCAAGAAGCAGGAGGAGATCCTTGCCAAGCAAGAGGCCTCGCGCCGCAAGACGCTCGACTACGAGGCCGAGCTGCGTCAGAGGACGGAGATGGCCAAGGTGTCCGCCGAGACCGAGGGTCGCATCAAGCAGGAACGTCTCAACCACGACCTGCACCTCGAGGAGGCCCGTGTGCGCGCCAAGGAATACCGCGAGACGGTTATGGAAGGTATTAAGCTGGCGGGTAACACGGTGGGCTCCGGCATCATGGCCTTTGTCGACGACAAGGAGAAGCTCACGGCCACCGTCGCGTCTCTGACTGCGCTGGCCGTGGGTATTTACACCGCCAAGGTCTCCACCAGCGTTGCGGGCAAGTACATCGAGGCACGGATGGGCAAGCCGTCGCTGGTGCGCGAGACGTCGCGTCGCTCGGCCACACAGGTAGTGGCTAACCCCATTCCGTCCATTAAGCGTGCGCTGCGTCTGCAGAAGGCGACGGACGCCCTGGAGGGTGTCGTGCTCGAGCCCAAGCTAGACGAGCGCCTGCGCAGCGTGGCTGTGTCCACGTTCAACACGAAGAAGAACCGCGCGCCGTTCCGCCACTTGCTGCTGCACGGCCCGCCCGGTACGGGTAAGACGCTGTTTGCCAAGGCTCTGGCGCGTCACTCCGGTCTGGAGTACGCTATCCTGACAGGTGGTGATGTTGCCCCGCTGGGCCGCGAGGGTGTGACGGAGATCCACAAGCTGTTCGACTGGGCGTCGCACAGTCGTCGCGGTCTGCTGCTGTTCGTTGATGAGGCCGATGCATTCCTCCAGAAGCGTAGCAACACTGTTATGAGCGAGGACATGCGTAACGCGCTGAACGCCTTCCTGTACCGCACCGGTGAGGCCAGCGACAAGTTCATGATTGTGTTTGCAAGTAACCAGCCGGAGCAGTTCGACTGGGCTATTAACGATCGTATCGATGAGATGGTGGAGTTCCGTCTGCCGGGCTTCGATGAGCGTGTGCGCATGCTGAAGCAGTACTTCGACGACTACATCCGTGCGCCGAAGAACTCGCGTGCCAAGAAAATCTACGTGGAGGGCATTGAGGACTCGGACTTCGACGACCTGGCCGCCCGTATCGATGGCTTCTCCGGTCGTGAGCTGTCAAAGCTTGTGATTGCCTTCCAGGCTGCGGCGTACGGGTCACAGACGTCGGTGTTCGACAAGGAGATGATGACGAAGGTTCTGGATCACCACCTGACGGCTCACTCGCAAAAAGAGGCGTGGAAACAATACGTCGGCCCGAGCGAGACGCGCGACACCATCAAGACGATCCTGACGGAATAGGCGCTACAACGAAGTGGATCTCGCTGCCTTGGGGTTGTCCTGGAAGGCTCCTTGCTGCGCGATCGACCGAGCGACTACCGTTAGCCGATGCAAATCGACTTGTTAGACTAGACTGTTAGATTAGTTCCTGATTCGTTGGCGCTACTCAGTTCCAGTTGCCAAGGCTGCTCTGCTGAGCTCCGTCTGCGCCTGTTTACTCGAAGGAGGGATACAGGAGCGAGAGAGATAGTGAGAGGCCTCTGTATTTGAACATGGTATCGTACCTTTGATTCTTGCTGCTAGGTTCATGAAGTTTCACCAAACCCCCGCTGAAACCGTTCGCATCGATTTTGGCAGAGCGTGAAGATACTGTACTTCCCTTCTCGACAGCCCGAGTGACAAGCCAAAGGTGAGATGCTGGTCCGCGTGCGCTCCAAGAACGGCACATGGCGCGTGGGGGACCTGTCGCCGTCGTCCACCATCGCGGATATCAAGCGCTGGATCTTCGAGCAACACTCGCTCGCTCCGCAGCAGCAGCAGCTGGCGCTGGACCAACACGGCGCCCAAAAGACCACAGACACACAGACGCTGAGAGAGCTGCGCGTGGGCCACGGCGACATGCTTTTCCTGGACTACGACGGTGAGACAATGGCCACGGGCGGTGTGGTAGGCACCAAGATCAACGCGGACGGCACACTCACGCGCGTGGCGTACCACGACCGCGCCGACAAGCAGTCGTTCCGGCCAGGCATGAAGTCTCTGCGTGATATGAAGATGCACTGGACGCTTGGTGAGTTCATGCGCATGGATGCCCAGTTCGAGTTCAAGATCAGCGCGCAGAAGGAGCCGCAGGTGGCCAAGGTGCATCTGGACGGCGCGAGCTGCAACGATTTCCAGGCGTATCTGCGTGAATTCGCCTTCCAGCAGTCGCGCTGCGGATGGCTTTACGGCTCTGTGGACGCCGATACCAAGGAGGTGACAGTGGAATTTATCTATGAGCCGCCGCAGGAGGGCAACCCCTACGGCTTTGAAGTACTAGACGACCCGAATGCAGATAAAGTGGACGCAGTGACAGAAGCGCTCGGCTTCGAGAAGGTTGGCTGGGTGTTCTCGCACCCTCCGCGTGAGGACGAGGACTTCCACTTCTCGGCGCGAGAGATTTTGCTCGCTGCCCAGTTGCAGGCGGACGCGGGCGGCAAGGAATCGCTGTTCCTCACGTTGAAGGTGACGCTGGACAAGGAAGGCCAGGCGTCGTTCGAGGCTTTCCAGGTCAGCGACCAGTGCGTGGAGATGTTCGCGGCTGGTGTGCTAGCGGAGAACGAGCAGAACCCAAAGGCGTGCGCCGTCAATGATACGTTCACTGTGCTCGTGGAGGCCAAGCCCTCGAAAGAGGTGGACAACAACTTTTTCCTGTGTGTGGTGCCCGTGCTGCCGCATGAGTCCACGCTGCGCTGCGAGTTCCCCAAGCTCAACCACGAGGGGTCGTACCGCAACCGTGCGGCGCTCAAAACTCAGCTGCAAAAGTACCGTAACGAGCCGTACGCCAAGCGCCTGAGCGACTTCCAGCTGCTGGTCTTCCTGTCAGACTTCCTCGACGTGCAGACAGACATCCCGGTCATCTGCCAGGCCGTGCGCGACCCGAACATCCCGCTGGACTCGGGCTACCCGATTTTGATCGACTCGGTCGCGGGCAGTCATTGAGCGAGCACAGCCAGCAGGAAGCGGAAACGTGGATAGGCAGGCGAACTCTCAGACACTAGCGAAAATGTAAGCAAAATCTAATCAGATGTGCGGAAGGCGACTTCAAGCAGTTGACTTGCCATCAAGTGTCTCCATACCGCCGTAGCAAGGGAGATGAGAGCAGGCAGACTCGCTGCGCGTCATGCCATTGTGAATCACAATCACAATTAAATTGTGTTACAAATTTTGTGATCGCCGAGTCGTATGTGTTCGGTTTCCCTCGATTGGTCGAAATGCTGGTCTATGGCGCCTGTGATTGGCCGACATCGATTTTCGATATTGGCCAGCGGAGACCGGCTTGTCCCTGTGCTGAAGGCGTTCATTCGGACATTTGCTGTCGACGAGGGACTCCTTCTCTGCCGACGATGGTGAAGGCCGGCTTCTTCGAGGTGGTGGCGCTGTGTTGCGCGCTGGTGGCGGCCATAGCGGCCACGCACGCGCGCTCGGAGCGCCGCAAACGCCAGAAGTTCGCGCTGCAGCAGCCGCTCGTGTCGACCAAGAGCGAGCTGGAGCTGGTCAAGGACATCGTGTACATCAACAACTCGACTGAGCCTGACGCCAGCTTTCGGTTGGAACGCTCGAGTCACCTGCTGAACGACGAGGGCAACCAGATCCTTGTGGTGGGCGTATGCGGCGGCTCCGGCTCGGGCAAGACCACGCTCTCGCGCGCCATCATGGCCGAGTTTGGCGCCGAGCGCGTGTCGTACCTCTCGCACGACTACTACTACAAGGACCTGGCCCACCTCACCATGGAGCAGCGCGCCAAGCACAACTTTGACCACCCGGACGCGCTCGAGACCGACCTCATGGTCAAGCACCTCAAGCAGCTGCGCGCCGGCAAGACTGTGGACGTCCCCGTCTACGACTTCAGCACGCACTCACGCGTCCAGAACACGACCCCCATGAAGCCCAACAGTGTGATCCTCGTAGAAGGCATCCTTATTTTTGCCGACCAGGCGCTCGCCGACCTCATGGACATAAAGATCTTCGTCGAGACTGCCGCGGACATTCGACTCGTACGGCGTCTGCACCGCGACATGGAGGAGCGCGGCCGCACGGCTGAGTCCGTCATGGACCAGTACATGAAGACGGTGCGCCCCATGCACATGATGTTTGTGGAACAGTCGAAGCGCGTGGCGGACATCATTATCCCGCATGGAGGTACGTCTAACTGCTATGATGTTGTACTTTTCACAAAGCTGACACTTCGATCGAAACTGGAAAACTGGCTAGTGAATTCCGTGGCCCTAGACATGATTATTTCGAAGCTGCACAGCTTCACGGCAGGACGCAGCGCTACAGGCAGCAGCAGGTCCGCAAGCGAGCGCTCCGACTCGATTGATGATGAGAAGGAGGCGCCGAGCGCTTGACCAGGACAGGGATGAGTTGAATAAGCAGGTGTTTAGCGGCACACCCACCACGCTTCATGTGATCAACAACTTCAATTGTATTATCTGGGCGAGCCCGTGTGGCAGAAATGCTCCAGGCATCATAGACGACAGCACAGCGATGAATGGTGGCCGATGCGCTCGCCGGGGGAGCATAGGAGATTGTTCCTGTGTCAGCTTGAAGTATCACCTATTATACATGCACACGACGATCGGTGGTGGGTATTGACGACAACGCCACCGTGCGAGCTTGGCCTGCTTGCTAGTCTACAAGGAGTCCTTGTCCATGCAACGCTGGATGCCGTCAAGCAGCTTTGGCAGATTCAACAGTAGTTGTTGAGCTTCCATCCTGCAAGCAGTCGAGAGTAACGTTAACTCGATCCCAGGGAAACAGACCAGTGACAGCAGCAGTTACGGATGCAAATGAGGTCCGCGCTCGGCATTCATTGTAGGGTTAAATGCTCAAGAACCACCAAGGCGCGGGGCAACTTAGATTCGTGGGTTTTCGTCACTCACAGCCTTCCTTGCATTTGCTCGTCTACAGGCGCCCGATCACGACCTCCAGTTCTTCACCAGTGCAGACGTGGAATCCCTTCTCGCGCGTGACAATTGCCAACTCCACGTTGATGCTAGTAAGCTTCTCCTCCATGTGCTGCTTGAGCGCGCCAATAGCGAGCGTCTCGGCCTCCTGCAACGTGAGCTCGTCCGTGTAGCTATCCTTGAGGTTGTTGAGTGCGCCTTCCGAACCAGAGCCAATCGCGTGGGCCTTCACGGGCCAGTACGTTCCCGAGGGTTCCGAGAAGAAAAGCTGGGGGCCAGCTTCATCCACGCCAGCGAGCAGCAGTGCCACGCCGAACGGACGGCTCATCTTCTGCTTGTGGTTGTTCTCGTCCGAGCCCTCGCCAAAGCTCAGCGCCAGGTCGCAGATGGACTGCGTCAGCGCCTGCACACGCACCGGCTCATTGTACGAAAACCAGTGGTTAGTGGCCTCCACGCGTGCGTGGTCGATCAGTGTCTGAGCGTCGGCAGTGATGCCGCTCATGGCAGCGCCCACGTGACGGTCCACTTCCATGATCTTCTCAATGCTGTCCTCGAACAAGCATCAAACACGACAGGAAATAGCCATTAGAACCTCTGCCACAGTCTGCAACGAGTTGTTATCACCGCCGATAGTAGAAACCATAGCTGGAATCTCTTTTACGTGCCACCAACCTGCCAGGCTCCAGCAGCGGTGACGTTAGACGCTTCTCCACAGCGAGCACGACGCCTTCCTTTGTGCGGATGCCGATAGCTGTGGTGCCCATCTACACAATGTCCAAAAGCCATGAACGTGAAGGTTAGCTTACAGGCAATGACCACTGGGGCTGGCAAATCGCACCTTGATGGCCTCGATGGCGTACTCCACTTGGAAGAGCCGCCCCTCGGGCGAGAACGTGTTCACGCCACGGTCGTACTCGGTGCTGTGGAGGAGGAGAGAGTGCACATAGTTAGCAGGCAGAAGAGAGAGACGGTGAAAGCGTGCTTCCGCGGCCCACGCACTTGGTCTGGAACATGGTCGCTTCGCTCGCTTCAGGCTTTCAGCTTCTCCCCCTGCTTTGGATATCTTGAGTTGGACTGTAAAGGACAGAATAACAAGTGTGTTTCACAGTAGACTTGTCATTGTTATAGATGTTTCACGGTAGTGACCTACATTCACTCCCGTGAAACTTCAACCGAATATCCACGCCACGCAAGTTGCCGTTGATCCGCGTGACGTCTGTCCAACGTTCACCTACGATGCAGAACGTGCCCCACTCGTCCCATCAAAATACGCATCTGAAGCTCCTTATCTACTCCGGTGCGTCAGTCGCACACCACGCCCATGTCGTGCAAAATTAGCAATGAAACTGCGGCGGGTATGGGCGCAACACTATCGGAAATGCTGGGCTTGCCTCCCATCCTTTCAAGGTGCCTAGCTTTTCTTCGTGCTTTCAGTCAAAAATGACTGCCGACTACAACTTACTGCGATATAATAGCAAGGGTCCAAACGAGTCTCTGAAGGTTCGCATGTTAGCGAAATCTCAGAGATTCCAGTGATCGTCGGTCCATTTCGCTGGTTGAAGCGCAACGGTTTGGTCTCGATGAAAAAAATCACCGTAAACCTGTTGTTATCTTTGGTTGATACATAAGAATGATCGTGGGTGCCAACGTTTCGTCTTGAGGTGTGCTCTCCAACTTTGGAAACGCTAGCATTGTTGCTGAAGAACGTGATGGATCATTGTCGAATTGGCAAGCTAGCGAACACACACCAAGATGGAAACTCAAGCCGCGCATTGTCCGCACGGAAATCAGCGCTCCAACACAAACGTCGTCAAGAAAGTTGAGGGGTGGTTCCAGCGAAAACCAATTGCGTTCCTCCATGCGGGTGGAAAGAACCACAAGGCGAAAACCCGGTCGCCACAGCGAATGGTGTCGACGGCATCTTCAACCGAGACTATGGCGAGCCAAGAAGATGTTGATGTTGACACCGATACCGAAGAGGAAGAAGTAGAGCACGTTGGAAATGATGCTGATGACACCGCGACCGCCGAGCACAATGTCGTACGCGCAGGGCTACAAAATGAAGGTACTCGAGTACAGCAAAGTAACAATCAAGCTGAGTCAAGCGGCGACGAAGAGTGTCTTCACTATGAAATTTTGCTTTGGTTTGGAACCAGCCTTGGCGGCGTGACCTTCGCGTCTTGCGATTCTGCTGGGTATCCATACGTGAAAATGACCGACGGCAACGAGTCGCTTCCTGGTATGTGGAACATCCAAGCTGGAGACGTTCTTGAATCCGTAAATGAATGCAACGCCCATAGCTCGGTGATGGCATTTGATTCAGTGATGCAAATCGTTGCTAGCGGCGCTCGTCCAGCAGTTCTTCGCTTTCGGAGACCTACTCTGCCCGAGCTGCAAAACTTCAAAATACAAAAACGCAAGCCGACAAGTGAAGAGCGACTGGGTCGCCGACGAAACCGCGAGCGACTGGAGAAGACCCTGAGCTACGTAATTTGGCGTGAGGGTGACGGACCACTCGGTGTTTCCCTGAAAAAGCAACAAGATTCGCTATACCCTGTGGTAGCTGATATGAACCGCAGCAGCATCGTCAGCAGCCATGCGCGGATAGGAGACCAGCTGATCTCGATCAACCAGCACGACGTCTACAAGCTAGGCAGCAAGCGCTGGTTGCAACTCCTGAAATCCGCACCCAAGCCTCTTGTATTAACATTTCGGCGGCTGGGACCCGCGCTGAATCATAAAGGAGATCGCACGCTGGATCTGTGATGCCACGCCCTCCGAGACGCCTTAAAAAGAGCTGTGTGTGCATTCTCACTGCATTTTCACGTAATCGTTAAAATTAACCACCGTAGGCTAGCTTGCAGTACCACAATCAATCATAAACTGGAACTCAAAATGTATCTAATGCCTAAACGGTCCAATTTACTTACTTCTTGTATGGATCAAATTGAAGTCAGGTCCAATCCCTGTTTTTGATTCTAAAGCACACTGTTGATAATTTACAGTATTGTTTCCTGCGCCGGCAAACACTTCATGCCACGCCGCGGTTGATAAAGACAGCAACCTCAGTCGCATAAGGCTTTTCTTGGCGGTGTGCTCAAGGCTATGGTAGAGCTTGTCCCTGGGATGTTCTTACAACACTGGCAATACATCATCGGGTTGCACCTTGAGTGCTAAGTATCATGCAAGTTAGTGCTTACCGAAAAACGCCGGCACACTTAGCATAAATATTTAATAGTGGTCCACAACCAGCAGTTTCTGACTGAAACCACTTTCTCGTTCCGAGAGGGCCCGTATTGTGGCAGCCATAACTATTATCCAGAAACAACAATCGAAAGGCAAGCTACATGTGGAATATGATTCCTTCGTGAAAGCAGGGCTCTTGGTGTCCATGGAGATATGGCGCACTGCATTCAACCCATTTATACTAAACCTCTATTCGTACCTTGTCATCTCATGCCGCACGCAAGAGCTCGGCGAGCAGCGAAACGTTTTGCTTATAGAGGGCTGCACGCGATGCACCAATCGAAGTCCATCGAAATGGCCCGAAGACTGGCGTGCCTGCGTGAATAGACACCCATCCAAACAGGCTCAGCTCTGCAATTCGTTGGAGTAACTCCAGACGCTTTCTTGATGTTGCCGCTATCCATATTTTGGTTTGAGCCCATCGGCCTGTGGCCATCAAACGGAAAAGCAGTCCTCTCTGAAAAACGGGTTATCAGTTCGCAACATCTTGGCAGCGCGAAGATATCTGGATTCCCGGAGGCGCCTTTTGTTGGGTGGTCAACTCCTATTTTTGCAAGCACCAGTTGAGGCATCAGGCAAAATTAGGGGTGCGCATTCGCAGTTTGGCTTCGTGGGTTGCCGTGTCGAGACCCTTTGAGTAACCGTCAATGGTCTCACGTGACCCCTTCGTCCCAAATTACAACTTTGCAGTTTCCCACACAAGAAAAGATTGACGGTTTTTGAAAAAATCGAGTGCCATCACCTGGCATTGCCGTCTGCATCAACCCCCAGTCTAAGCAGTTCTCGATTGCCCCGAGCCCTCGCGCGCCTTCCATTTGTCTCAGTTGGAGCCGGTTGCGAACAGCCGGGCAAGTGAACTCGTCGGTCATAACTCGTGTCGCTTTCGAGCGCAGTCAACCAAGTCTCCTGGCCGCTTGCTGCTATCGAATTCCATGGGTGTGGACGCGTTGCGAATGTGCGACCTGGAGAATCGTCCTACCACGAACCAGCAGCCCCTCGACTTGAGCATGGACGGCATGTCGCTTTGTGAACGCGAGCCGCAGGACAGCGACAGCTTGGTCAAGGCCGTTGCACCGGCGCCGCCGTCTTTCAACAAGTGGCTGGCCGATGCCCTCGCGAAGGAGGACGCTGCCAGCAAGATCCAGCTCTTCCTCCGCTACCACCTCAAGCTGCGAGTGGCCGCGGACGCTTCGATAGAGCGGACGGCGTCTACAGCGTCGTCTCTCGACTCGCTGGAGACTCCGGAAGAGCTGGACGAGGACCATCTGCAGTATGAAATCCTGCTCTGGTACGGCTCGAGCCTCGGCTCCGTGGGCTTCGCCTCGTGCGATATCACGGGCTATCCCTGTGTTGAAGTGGCCGAGGGCAACGACTCTCTGCCCGGGATGTGGAGTCTCCGAGAGGGCGACTTTCTGATTGCGATCAACGAGCGCAGCACCAAGCGATCGGCGGTGCCGTTCGAATCGGTCATGCAAATCCTGGACAGCGGCGTGAGACCAGCCGTGCTGCGGTTCAGGAGGCCTTCCTCGCATGAGCTGCAGAGCCTCACGAAGAGGCCACGCCGCTCGTCGACTACCGAGCGCACAGACCGATCGAAGAGTCGAGAGCGGCTGGAGCGGTCCTTGAGCTACATCATTTGGCGAGAGGAAGATGGTCCGCTCGGAATCAGTTTGAAGCCTGAGAATGGCAAGTCGTACCCAGTGGTCATGGCAATGAACAAGTCGGGCGTTGCAGGTCGCGGAGGAAAGCACAGCAAAATCAGCGTGGGCGATCAGCTGCTGACCATCAACCACTACGACGTCTTTCGTTTGGGCTTCAAGAAGTTGTGCCAGGTCATGCAGTTCGCACCCAAGCCGCTCGTGCTCACGTTCCGCCGTACGTCGCCAGAACCGATCCAGCCTCGCAGTCTCGACCTGTAAGCTCGTCACTTGTGCTTTTCGTTGCTTGCGCCTCGACCAGTCGAGCGCTACATATTTGTTTCCTGTCTCTTTCGTTGGCCTTGCACGCCACTATTTATCGAGAACCACAAAGGGGTTAAATCAACAAGATTCTTCACATGCCGAAACAAATAATTAGTGGCTCGGGTTGGCCTTAGTTACTAGCTCTACTTGCTGCACGGGGACAGCTCACTCCCCGAAACAGATAATGACCGCTGTCATGTTGTCCATGGAGCCCTGCTCCTTAGCTTCGCCTAACAGCATTTTGCCAATCGTGATGGACTTTTCGCCCTCTGCGAGGCGCTTGGCGACAAACTCCGTCAGCTCTTCGTCGCTGAAGACGTCCGTGACGCCGTCGCTCACTAGTACAAGGAAGGCGTCGTCCGACGCGATCTCTAAAGAAGCGATGTGCGGCGCACTGGTGATGAACTTCTTCTCGTCCGCCTGGCCCAGCGCACGCGTGACGGAGATGGATCCAGCAACGCGCTTATTGACGATGATACCGTTGAGTGCACGAATCCGCTTGACTTCGTCCTCGTTCGTGGCCTTGTGGTCCACAGACAACCGCGACGTCTGTCCGCCGCAGCAGAAAATTGCACGCGAGTCGCCGACGTTGGCGATGTGGAAGGTCGTACGGCCGTTGTACTTGCGAATGAGGCAGGTGACGGCCGTGGAGCCGCTCTCGGACGACTCGTCAAAGTCCTCAAGCTCCTTGTCAAGCGACGAGAAGGCCTCGGCGTAGCAGCTCTCGATTTCGGCGTTGCTCAGGACGTCGGCGTCCACATCTGAGCAGTTGTCCATGCTACTGGTGGACGTGACGTTGCTTCGGTTGCTGGTGCTCTCGGCCTCGGACGGCCGCCTCTCCTTGGCACTGTACTTGACCTGCATGAGCTCAGCGAGTTTCTGGTGGAAGTACTTGGCCGCGTACTTGGCGCAGAAGTCTCCTCCGTGGCCGTCGTACACCCCGAAGAAGGAGCTCACGGCGGGGTCGTCCGGGAACGCTCTGTACTTGGGGATGGCGACGCACTCGTCCTCCATGTGCTTCCTAAACTGGCTGTTCTGGGTGGACACGGCGGCGTAGTCTCTCACGACGGGGCTGGGCAGGAACTGGTCTGTCGGCTTCCGGCTCACGACGCCGCGCGGACTGAGCCTCCGTCTCCGCTCTTGCGTGTCCGGGGACGCCGCGGTTTCTCGTTGGCCGCGGTCGTTCTCGGCCCGCCGGAACCGGAAGCATGGCGGTGAGCACGCCTCGGACGAGGAGCTGGTGATCTTGCTGCGGCGCTCGCCCATCTGCAGCTTGCGGCGGGGCCTGACAGACGACGGGGAGCGGCTGTGGTCGCGCGAGCACGAAATTCCCATGGACGAATCGCCAGCACCGCGAGGGAAGACGCGGCCCGCGACGGACGGCAGGTGGAATATCGTGGTGGGCTGGTGGCGCCGCCTAAAGCGATAATGGGCTGCAGTCGTGGCAGAACCATAACGCCCACTGGAAATAATAGGGAAAGGGTATCCGCTCGGTTGATTTATTTCGTCTGCACCGACTTTGCCGTAAAAGGGTCCGCAGGTTGTCACGCTTTGAATCGACTTTGGCTCCGGGGCACGACCGCTACCAACGGCCGGACTTCAGGTGGAGCGAGCCAAATGGCCACCGTCAAGAATCGAGTGCGTCGGCTTCGCAGGTGAATTCATCGCGACGTCCACCGGCGCTATTGATAAGGCAGACAGCAAATCGTTCTCACTCCGCGTGATGATGGCAAGTTGCAGCGCTTGGTGGCGAAATCACGCCGGATTTCCAGCACCGAAGGCTTGAAATGCCGGCGGTTGCAGTGAGTGAGTCTCCTGCTCAGTTGGAAGGTGCATGGAGCAAGCGAACGTGTTTCAGTGCGCTCGCCGTTTAACATCATCGAGGCTGTGAAGGCGAGTCGCCATGGTAATCGAAGCATCCTGCTGTCATATAGCGCGCGCGCAACTTCTCTGAGAAGTGCCCAAGCTGCCATAAGTGCATGTTGTGGTCGTCTACGCGGACCGCGTAACGCGGGAACCACCTCGGTATTACAGATGGGGCCGAGCGCATCGCCTTCAGAAGGCAAAGCGCTGAAGAAAACGTCCCCCCGCGAATCTCCAATGGAGATTCTCCATGTCGGTGTGAGCAAGCGGGTTGCGCTCGGAGTCTGCTGCTGCATCACGGGGCGTGACGCGGGGCACTGGGCCAAGCCTGGCCATCCGATTGAGTCTGCAGCGAGCTCGCGCCGAGCGCAATGCGCTTGTCACAACTCTTGTGCGTCACATGAGCTCGTGCAAAATGGGGCGCGGCTGAGAAGATGGAGGACGCCTTACCACGTGAACAACGGCGTCGGCGGTGGCAGCAGCCCAGCAGTATGATGTTGCCTGCCGCACTGCTGCGTATACAATACCGACTCGCCAATGGCAAGGCAACTTCAATCTTGAAGGTGTCGCCCCAACTTGGGGCCCAAGTTCGCCTCCGGTTTCGATGCGACTTTTGGCCCCGCCGCCCAAGCACCGCTCGCGTGATGGTGACCTGTCTGTCAACTTGATTGTTTTCTTCCTGAGCGACAGCAAATGCAGCAAGAGACCCTGCTTGTGGAAAAGCCAAAGATGTACACATGTATGTTTTTCTTGTTCGCCTCGCCCAGTTCGGCGAGCCACGCGTTGGCAGCGTTGCTTACAGCGCTTTGGGTACTGCTGGTTTGTTGGCGGGTGGATCGGTTACGGGCAACAGGAGCGGATGCAGACAGCAGTAACCACAAGCATGGGACACCAAGACCCGACCAGAGCATGCTGGTGCAGACTCGGCTGCAGCAATCAGACGACCCGATATTACAGTCCATCGACCTTCGAGCAAATTAAGCACGATGCATAGAACTCGCGAGATCCGGTGGGCGAAATGCTGCTTGGATCACTCGAGTGCACGACGGGCGTTAGCACAAGTGAAAAGATTGCAATCGTCATCGCGCGCTGCGTTTGGAATCCAGACTCTGGGCGTTTATTAATAACAAGCCGCTCCGTGTTATCGAGCTGCGCAGCTCGATAAGCCAGCTCGTCTAAACGATGCTTCATTTTCGATCGTGTTAATACCGGTATTTTTTACTACGAAAATAGCCCTGGCCAAAAGCCTGCCCTTGATACGCGGCACGCCAGCTCCAGCTAGAGGTTGTCCAGAACTGAAGATTCTACAGCGCTACTTGGGACTGCAAGATCGCGACCGCGGCGCAGTATGGATAGTGCGCGCTTCGTGCATATATGTTGAATTTGGTCACGAAATATGGTCCAAGTGACGGTAGCCTACCGGGCGACTGGAGATTCACAAGTAATAGTTCAAGCTCGCTACAGTATTGAAGCATGCTGCACAGCTGAGGCAGACAGCATCACCTGAATGTTATCATGCCCGACGAGAACACTTCACGGGGCACAATTGTGTTAACAACGTGCGGCGAAACCACATCACACCGAATTGTCCTGGGTGTCCTTAGCTCGGCGTCATGGACGCAGTGAAGGAAGTTCAGCATCGCATGGCGTGCGTGTGCAGTGAATGGCAATGCTCAGTGGGACCAGGGTTTGATAGTAGAGTGCCAATTAGTAGCCGTTAGTACTAATATGCTTAGTACTAAGACAACGAATAAGCATAGTCGTCCCGGTCTGCGACTTAGTAGTGCTAACAGACTTAGTCGTCTGGAATGTGAAATATTAGTACTAAATTCACTACTAATTTCAGAGAAGCCTCAACAGCCCCCCCCCTATGAAAGGGCACACGACCTCGGATGTTCTCCAGCGTTCTCTTCTCCTGAACTAAAAAACAGCTAAGAACTACCTTCGGATCCCGGACTCGTCTTTTAGCCGTGTCCATCACGAACAAAATCATGGAGAAGATGAAAAGTCTCACGCAAAATAACACCGGGGTTCTACAAGGCACTGTTTTCAAACTGCACCCAGTACGCGTTAACGGCTATTCTCAGCTCGCCTAACCAAGACAGTATGTCAGCGTGGGGCAGTGAATAAGATGTGTGACAAGGATACCGTCGAGTTGGTGAAAAAGTTGCACCAAACATTAATCAGCTGTATTAGCACATTCGTTTCGTTTCGTATTGAGGTGCATTGTTGTCACTTCACTTTTTTGTTTGACGGCATTATGACCTTGACCTTGTCCTCAGTCATCTATGTTTTGGTGCGTAAAATCCGACGATAATGCTAGCAAGAGTTTGGATGGGCCGAAGATCGCCAAGCAGCGTTCCAAGCACGAGTGATCTACGGGGTATTTCGGCTGCGAACTCGTACCAACGAAGAACGAGCGCGATGTCAGCTACATGTAATGTTGCAGCAGAAATCCGGTTACGCAGATTTTAGTAGTCTTAGTAGTCATTTAGAAGTCGTATTAGTATTAGTACTAACGCAGAATTCGCAGCTTTGTAGAACTAAGAATAATTCCATATCAAGACCGAGCTCATATTAGTCTTAGTACTAAATCAAAGAAAGTCCCACTACTACGATATCAAACCCTGACCAGGAAGCTTCATTTTAGAATCATCACTTGCCACCGCTCGTTTTTTAACCCATTATTCCCCCAAGGGCGTCCTATAGGTACTTAGCCTACAGAGTCCGAAAGGGCTAATGCCTGAGCCGGCTATCGCCATGCAACCCTCCCCACCTCCAGATAGGCACATGGCGACACTAGTAAACTTTTCTGCTACGTCTTGTCTTGAAGCAAACTTGGACGGTGCTCAGTCTCGTCATGCAAATCGCGTGACGTGACATCCGTTGAGCAGTTCTCGAGTCGACGCAGCATACCGTATGAAACTCCACGGAGACAAGCAGCTCAATGAAGCACGCACGGCACGCCGCCTCACGACCTACTCACGCCCCATGACCGCTGACTGATAAGATCGACACGGACTCCTGTTACACCTCGCTAACTCAGGGTTCTCCTTGGCAGTCTCAATCCTCGGACGATGTACTTCGCGAATGCCATGGCCGACGGTAGTTGAGTCGACTCTGGTCGACTTCAAGTTCCCATTTTCAGCCCAATCGACCCACTTGATCGAAAAAGGTTCATTTTAAGGATTTTGGTTAGGTCAAATGGGTAATTGCTTCCCGCTTACGCATACTTAAGTACGCGGCCAAGAACCACCACACCGAAGAAGACCACGAGCGGCGGCGAGACACAAGTGCAGATAGCGATATGGACGTGTTAGGCAAGATCGTCCAGGGTACTGGATGCGCCGTGGACGGCACCGTGGCAGCACAGAACCCGCTGTCGCGCGCGCTTGACAGCGTGGTGCAGTCGCAAGCGCGCGGTCGCCAGGCCCGCGGGCCCATGCCGCCGTACGGCGCGCGCAGCGAGCTGCAGATGCAGATGCAACGCCCCAACATGGCGCAGGGTGCCGACCCGCAGTTCCTGGCGGCTTTTGAGCAGGAAGCGGCCAATCGCTCGCGCATGGAGGCGGCTTTCCGCTCGGGCGAGGCGCAGCAGCACATGATGCACGCGCACCAGACCTCCATGGAGGCGGCCTTCAACGAGGCCCAGCGTGCGCAGTTCCATCACATGCAGGGTCCGCCACCGCCAATGATGGGGCAACAGATGATGCACCCGCGCGCCGTGCAGCACGAAGCCTGGGTCGAAGACTTTCGCTCCAATCATCTGGACGACGCCTGGCAGACTGCCGGTAAATCGCACCAGGAAGTGGCGTGGGAAGAGACCAAGGCGCCGATGCCTATGATGCATCGACCAATGATGCACGCTCCTGGCCCCGCAACTGCGCAGCAAATGGACGCCCCGTTGGAGCAAGTGGCGCAGGATGCGGCGAAGAATCTGGAGACGCAGCAGATCTCCAACGAGATGGCGCGCACCATGAGTCAGAACTCGGACCCCAAGTGGCAGAACAGTCAGTTCCTCAAGTTCATGAATCAGGTCGGTTCGGGCGAGGTGCAAATCGACGAGGAGAAGAATGAAGTTGTCGGCGGCGAGATTAAGCTCGAGGGCGCGCTGGAAGGCGCGTGGGGGGATACGTCGGATGCGCGCTCGAATCGGGATCTCTTTGACTCGAGCTGTCAGCAAGGGGACAACAAGTCGGCGGCTGCGATGGAAAACGCGTTCGCCGAGGCGGCTGCTGCTCACTCGCACCCGCTTGAAGGAGCGTGGAAGGAGGCAGGTACGGCTAATGGTACAGGCTTGGACCAGGCGTGGGGCGACGCCAAAGCTGCGGAGGAGAAGGCGATGGACAGCGCTTGGGCCGATGGCGACAACCTGGTGGGTGCTATTTTTTTGCAGGTTTGCACATGTTTAATTGTCTGACAATGTTACATTTTTGGGCTGCAGGAAGCGATCTGGGAAAAAGCGATGGCGGACGCGCAGTCCACGGACCCGTTTGAAGACGCATGGGATAATGCAACCGACAATGCCTATGCCTACAAGGCCGAAAATCCGTTCTTGGACTCGTCAGAGAATTTTCAGAAGGGTATCGAGTTTTTCAAGTCAGGCCACCTCGATGACGCTATTCTCGCTTTCGAAGCAGAGGTGCAGCAGCATCCGGAAAACAGTGAGGCGTGGAGAATGCTTGGCGAGTGTCATGCGGAAAACGATGAAGATAAGAGCGCTATCATTTGCCTGGAGCGCGCAGTGGAAGAGGATCCGTATAATTTGAGTGCGCTGCTAGCACTTGGTGTCAGTAACGTCAACGAGTTGAACCCGCAAGGCGCACTGAAAACGCTGAAGGCTTGGGTGCAACACAACCCGAAATTCCATGGGCTGGAGATTCACGTGGACGAGTACAGCGATGGGTCGTTGATGGACGAAGTGATGCAGCTGATGCTGCAGGCACGTGCACACGACCCAAGCGACTCGGACGTGCAAGTAGTGCTGGGTGTCCTCTACAACGTGTCAAAGGACTATGACGCTGCGGTAGAAAGTTTTAAGGCTGCTACGGACTCGAGACCGGACGAATATGCACTGTGGAACAAGATCGGAGCGACGCTAGCGAACTCAGCGCGGTCGTCGGAGGCCATTCCTGCGTACCATCGGTAAGTTTACATCTCGAGCGATATCATTTTGAGTGTTCCTATTCGAGAGTAGATTCACTAACCGACTCTTGTGTACGAAACTCAGTGCACTGGAGTTGAAGCCGCGATACGCACGTGGGTGGCTAAACCTGGGAATCAGCCACGCCAACCTGGGAAACTACGAGGAGGCTACGAAGTGCTACTTGCAGGCGCTGAGCTTGAACAACCGTGCATACCACATCTGGAGCTATTTAAGAATCTGCTTCACGTGCATGGAGCGGTTCGACTTGGTGAAGGTGGCGGACACGAGAGATATTGCCCACTTTCGCGACGAATTCAAGCTCATTGACCTCTGAGCCGTGACGTTCCGCTGTGTATTTTACTTGGCTCGAGTAGAGAAAACGATTTCTTTGGATGCTATACATAATGGCAGAAAATCTTTGAACGGTCCGCGTCTGTTCATACTCGGAATCGCATTTCAGATCCTACCTTGCACTTGTTCGAAGCTGGTGTGAGAGATGCCCACGACAAGCGTAATGTCGCCGTTTGACAGGCTGCGAGAGCTGGAGAAAAAGCGCTTCTACAAGGAGCGCAGAGGTCAGGTACCTGTCATGGACGCCGAAACTCTCCGCGAGTTGTGTCTGGACAGCGACGGCTACGAAACACCAGAGCTCAACGATAGTCTGTACGCACATTTTCGCGGGTTTCAGCGCATCGAAGGCTTGGACGCGTATTACAACCTCAAGGCTTTGTGGCTTGAATCGAATGGGCTCTCCCAGATTGAGAATTTGGAGCATCTCGTGAACTTGCGGTGCCTCTATCTGGGCAAGAACCTCATCGAAAAGGTCGAGAATCTGCACACGTTGCGCGAGCTCAACACGCTGGACTTGAGTGAGAACCGCATCCAGTCACTTGTGGGTTTGGCCCAATTGCCCAACTTATTGTCTCTTAACGCCTCCGGTAATCGCCTGAAAACCAGCGCCGACGTGCTGGAGCTTGCGCACTGTCCTCTGCTCAACAATGTTGACATCAGTCACAACCAAATTGAGGACCCAGAGACGCTGAGTGTTATGAAGGCTATACCGATGCTAAAGGCACTGCGAATCACTGGCAACCCGGTGGTCTCCAGCACCCGCTCATTTCGCAAAACGTACATTGCAGCCTTGCCTCAACTGTCGTTCCTGGACAGACCCATTTTCCCAATCGAGCGTGCCTCGGTG
The DNA here is from genome assembly GCA_000500205.2 of Phytophthora lateralis. NCBI lineage: Eukaryota > Oomycota > Peronosporomycetes > Peronosporales > Peronosporaceae > Phytophthora > Phytophthora lateralis. The sequence continues at coordinate 36,009 of KV724132.1, read as the reverse complement.
ACAGCTTGGCAGTCTGGCGGTGTTGAGGCCGAGCGTGAGGCCAAGCGTGCGTTCGTGAATGAGGAGAACGATGAGCGTCGACGCAGCTTGCAAGAGTTCCGGGACTGGCAGGCGCAGGTTCGAGAGCGCAGAATCAAAGAGCTCGAGCTGGAGCGAGCACAGAAGCTGCTTGAAGCGACCCCGGAGGCTGAACCAGAAGAGATCGACGTGGACTTGCGGGGCTTTCGGGCCATTACGAAGGAGGAATATGCAGCGATGGATGCTGCTGAGCGCGCCAAATGGGACGTGCGCATCGAAGAGGCCCACGCGGATTCCGAGCAAGCGAAGTACGAGGTGCTGGGCGACGGAGTCGCGCAGATGGGGTCGAAGTTCTGGGCGAACTCTGCAGCGCAGGCAGCAGAAGCACCCGCCGCCGATACGTCGGACTTTCCATCGCCGCTGGGTGACGTTGAGCCTCAACTTGAGGCTCATTCACGCGCAGACGACGAGCAGCCTGTGGCGGAATTGCAGACAGAGTCTCAGGTCCGACCTGAACCCGTCGAAGACGCCGAAAAACCAGCTGCTGTGGACGTTGAAGTGGCGGGCAATGCGGTGCAGGACATTTCGCTGGTCGACACGAGCAAGGAAGACTTTGCCTGCTTGACAGCAGCCCCCAGTGAGGCGAGCGAGCAGACAATGACACGCGTTGAAGCAGAGCTCGTTGTCGGCGACAATGTCGCCGTGTGCAATGCACACAGCCCCGTCGTCGGTCTTCGTAGTGTCAACAGCGCCGCGGCTCTGTCTGACGCGACACCGACACAACCGGATCTTCCGCCTCCCGCGCCGGTCCCCGCGCTCTGGCCTATCGACCGCAGCCGAGCGGATGTGGAGCCCCGCGAGACTTGGGCTCAACTGCAGCTGCGTGCTAGCGCCGCGCCCTCCCGCCTGCGTCCGCAGTCGCTGCCTTCGACCTTTGAGGTGCGCTACTAGTCTCATTTGTCTGTTTCGATGGCAAATTAGGTAGCAGCTCATTCGTACGCAGCACCACTAACTTGCCTTTCTATTGTGTTGTCGTCGTGGGTGCGAAATTTAGCTGGACGAGGACGACGAGCGAGAGGAGGAACAGGTCGCCGATGGACCCACGACGGATGAAGGCGTCCCGCCTGTTCGCGTTCTGAGTCGCGCGGACATCCTGCGTGAGCTGAATGGCACGCGGCAGCAACAGCAGCAGAATATGAGCAGCGACGCCTCCGAGTGTGCTGCCGCGCTTGCACCGCCGCCGGCGCCGAGCAAGCTCTATACAAATGTCAGCGAACTTGACTGACGACATACGATGGCTGATGGTCTCTATAACGTGTGCCAATGTTAAGCTCGCATTTCGCCATTGAATCCTTTGATTGGTTTATAAATGGGAACTGTAAGTTCCACTTTGCGGTGTGACATGCGCCAGTGGTTCGGCGGGCACTCGACCTTTTCGCTCTAGGCGGCACTCACGCAGTACATTCCGCATTCGGATCTACACGCAGAGCATTCGGATCGCCACACTCGCATACTGAGCACAAGTCTATCTATCTTCTGACCGCAGTGCACATGTGGATGCTGCTGCTCGCGCTGTTGCTGCTGGGCTGCGCGGCGGCCACTGTGGCCTTCGCGCTGTACGGCGACGTGCTGCTGACGCTGTTGCTGCGGCAGTTCGCGGCCTCGGCCGTGGGAGCCAAGTTCTCCGTGTCCTGGTCGCTGCGTGAGGGCTCTCTGGAGCTGCGCGACCTGGTGCTGGGCAAACACGTGCTGCCCAACCTGGAGCCGCTCGCGGGGATGCCCTTCGGCCTGGAGCGCCTGGAGATGCGCCAACTGCTGCTGATTGTGCCGCTCTGGGGGCGTCTGGTGCGACTTGCGAGTGGGCAGCCGTTGGACCCGGACTACAAGCGCTTGGAGTCTAAGATGCAGATCGCCGGCCTGCGTCTCGGCCTGACGCTCGATGCCGCCGAGAAGTGGATGTGGCATCGCGATGAGAACGTGGAGCGCTGCACGGAGGCGGTGATGCAAGCAGCCAAGGCGCGCGTGGCGCGCGTCAACGCCTGGACCGCTACGGTTGTGCAAAAGCTGAAGGACCTCGCTAGTCTGCGTGACCAGATCCGCAATGCGAAGAAGCCGCAGGTCAAGAAGAGCGAAGATGCACCGCTCAAGCCTGCGTTCTGGCACTTGTGGGTGGACGAGCTGTTGGACTCCTTTGCGTTTGTGCTGCAATCGTTCTCGCTCTCGATCCGCGACGAGTACTCGGGCGCCACAGTGGGCATTGCGCTGGACAAGTTTGAGGTGGGCCGTAGCGGCCCCTGTGATGATAACCGACGCAAGCGCGTGATGCGACTGGTGAACTACGAGATGTTCCTGAACTCAAAGCCTGGACGTAGTGCAGATGCATGCCATTTGATCGCCCCTCTTTCCATGGAGATCGGTGTTTTCATGCCCTTCATCTTCCAGTCGCTCATCATGGGACAGGGCACGGGCGAGCGCGCGTTTGAACTCGAGATCTCGTTTATGGAGGGACACGATTTTGAGATTCAGCTTCGACCCGCGCAAGCTGGTGCGCTCTTGAAGCTGCTGCAGCCGATTAACTATTACTATGACTGGCAAACAGCTGCATCCATCGCGGATGACCTCGCGTGCGTGCAGCTAACTCCTACCGAGGCCGAAGAGTATATGTCTCTCTTCAACCAGCAGTGGAAGCTTGATAACGAGACGGGCTTCCTGCGCCGCCTATACGAAGGCTACAAACAGAAGGATATCATTATGAAGCGGCAGGCTCGGTTGGATGAGCTGGAAACGAAGGTGCTTGCGACGCGCCTTCTGTATTTGCGTTCGTTGACACTTGGCTGGGAAGTCCCGAACGCTGGAAAGCCTTTACCGTTCGTAAGCGAAGATGATCTGGAGAGGGGAAACCTACGCAAGTTCTTAGAGAACTCGGTCGATCACTACGTCGACAAAGACAAAATACCAGACACACCACCAATGTTCCACATGTTCCGGCTGTCGTTCAAGATGACGAAGATGAACGTACGGTTGATTGAGGACAAGGAAAAGCAGCTGATGACATTTTTTGTGAACGAAGTGGACTTTGAGCTGCGTTACCGCATGACAAAGGTTGCTAAGAAGGATACGGCCGTGGAGATTGCATTGGATACCGTACGTTTTGGGTTGTTGGATAATCGCGGCGCCCCAACCAATGTGTTCCGTCAGATCATGGACCGCAATCCCGAAGCCGAAGATATGATGACTATCGCAATATCGCAGCGCGGGGATGGCTACATGGACGTTGGAGTGACGTTCAAGCACTTCTCGCTCCTGCTTGTGTTTGATCCGCTACTTTGTTTGATGCACAAATTCTTGCCCGCGATTGGTGAAGACGAGGAAGAACAAATGCGGTTCATTGCATGCGAGATGGCGGACGGTATGGATTCTCCCGAACAGCGAGACGGGGCGAAACACCTCTACGTGGAAGATTTACCACAGGCGTACTCGCCGTTGATGCTTGGCGGCATGTCACTTGGCTGCAGTATCATATTACAGGGTTGCGAGTTTTGCCTTGTTGGAGATTCATCTACTCTAAAGTCTCCAGTGCTAGCTTTCACTGCAGATACTAAGTTAAGAGTTTTGAGCTCGGAGCGCTCGGAGGCTGTAGAGTTGGAGCTTGTGGATGTCGCGTTGGCCCCGTGTGCAATTGTTTTGCGCGATGATAGCATTGAGCTTGAGATTGGCGACGTTCGAAGCATTTTAGAACTCGAGGGCGAAGGTGTTGATTTCTCTATGGGCTATCGGCTTTCAGTTGGTGATCCGTCTCAATCATCTTCCAAGCTTAGCGGTCTTTCATCAGAAGCCAGTGGAAAATCCGCAGCAAGCTTGTGGAACGTCGCTCGAAAAGCTGCTTCGAAGCAGCAAATAGTTGAGGTAGATCATCCAGATGTCAAGGAAGTCGACGAGCGCTCCGTCACCCCTCGTCGCAGAGTTAAAACCGTAGCGCGCAGGAAACTGACGATGCAGATGTCCGATTTCGCAATGAATCTTTCGGCCACTGATTTGGGTGTGCTCTTAAGCATTTTGGCATCCCTCAATGAATCTATGAAGGAGGATATTGAAGTGGTCAAGAAGCGGGAGGAAGGTGAAGCTCGCATGAAAAGAGTGAGGCGTGAGGTTGAAGAGAATAGGTACATGGACCGATTGAAAGCCGAATTCAAGCTGCGCGATACTGATGGAGGAGGGTCGCTTGATGTATCAGAGATTGCGGGCTTGTTGCGAAGTGCAACGAACTGTGAAAACCTGATCAAGGCGGAGTTTGACGCGACCGTTGCTGATTTCGTTAGCATTGTGGACAGCGATGGGAGCGGAGATATCTCTCTTGAAGAATTTGAAAGCGCATTGAGCCGAAACAAAATTCTATACCCGCGACTGCACCACAACGCAGTCGCAATCACTGGTCAGGAATATGTTGACCTAGATATGCAACGAAACAAGGTACCGTACCTGACTGGTGACAGCGCGAACACGCTTGCAAATGCAGCAGCTCTTGCGACCTTCTGGGAGCGCTACGAAGAACAGATTGGAGCGTCGAACACGTCGCTGAATGGCCAACCACCTATCGTCGTTCAGAGGAAAATGGTCCGTGCATTCAAGAATTATGACTATGCCCAAGAGGCGTGGATTCGGATTGTGAACCCTTCACTTGTGAAGCCGGGTGAGCAGAGTCCTTGGTTGTTGAGCAAGGAGATGGATATGGGCGGCCGGGGAGATGTGATAGACCAGTTGTTGTCCAGTCTAAAGGAGGATCGTCACCAAGCTATTAACCCTGGATCTGTTGCCGAACAACAGCTTTTTGTGCAGACCGTTGTGTCCACATCATTCGGTGGATTTTACTTGCGGTTGATCGACAACATGCTGCCACTGGGACTTCCGGCGATAGAAATGTCTCTGGAGGAACTTGGCATCTACGCAAACTTTTCGGTGTGGGAAGGCGGATCGTCCAATGCTGCTACGGACCTTCAAGTGAGAAAGCGATCAAAAAACAACTTCGGCGTTGCGAAAATAAGTTTTGACGTGTACGGCAATTATTACAACACAAAAGCACGTCAGATCGAGCCTTTTATCGAGTTTTACCAAGGCATCCTGGATATCAAGAAAGAATCGGAGGCTCCATTGGAAGTGATCTACTCGTCAGATCGATATTTTCAACTGAACGTCACGTCAGCGTTTATGGAAGCAGTGAACTCGAACATGGCGGCATTCTCCAAGGTCGAGCATCGTGCTGAGGCTGAACGCCCGCATGTGAAAGAGATTGGGGCTATGTTTTGGATGCTGAACGAAAGCGGTGTGAACATCAAGTATTACTTGGTAGCCAAGAAGCAAACGAAGGAGCGTGTGCGTGAAGAAGTGGTGACCGCTGTCACAGGTGTATCTTCGGGTGAAGCCCACGCTTGCGTGCTTTTGGATAACGGCGAGATGGAAGAGTATGAACAGCAAAGCTTGAAGGAGAAGCAGCTACGACAAGCGTTCCGAGATGCTGATCAGGACGGTAGTGGTGAACTGGACACTGAAGAAGTTCGCGCCGTGCTCCGAAGCGTCTACGAGGAAGAGGACAAACAAAGAAAAACCTCAGGCACGAGGAAATCTTCGATCTACAAGCGCAGTAGTAGCAGTGTACTGGAAAACGAGTCTGAATTTGCTAAAGCCGTGGAAGATTTTATCGCGCTGGCAGACAGGGACAAGTCTGGTCAAGTTTCGTGGGAAGAATTCAAGATTGCAATTGCTAAGTCGCGAGCCACTGGCGATCGCTTCATTTCTGTGGAAATCGAGGGCTACAAAACGATCCACAACGTGCCACTGATGTCCATTGGTCAAACGCAGGTCTACGAGCTGACTCCTCTATTTGACGACGTGGAATCGGAGAAATCAATCGCGGCCCTTTACGACCGAGGTGTAGCTTTGCTAACCAAGGTAGAGGAGCCGACACGTCTAGAACTTCAAAAGGCGTTCGCGTGCTTGCATCGTGTGAAGGAACTCGATCCTACCTACGAGTGGATTGATTCTTATTATGCTGACTGCATGCGACAGTATTTGCCTGTCTTAGCCGCTATCCACATTACTGTCGATGGGTTTTATGGTTTGCAAGTGAAGGTATCTGGAGCGGAGTACATCCGCAATGGTACAGCCAAGGATACGGAGCTGCTGATGCTCGATGAACAAGGAGAAGTTGCACGCTGCAACCCTGAGCAACGCAAGGGCGTTGAGCATTTTTTCATGTTGTCAGCGCTCGGCTCAATCAGTATCCCCCTGGATTTGGTTGGTGCTGGTTCTTTTGCTATTCGGCAGATTGGTGAAACTGAATGGAGCAACAAGTTGGATCTTACCGTCGCAGAACAACGGTTGTACAAAAGGATGACAAAATTTGAACAGTTTGAGGCCCAAAAAGCCCTGCGTGGAGATGGCAAAAGCTCCGTTTCTTCTGCAAAACGTGTCAAAGAGAAAATGGGTACGAACGCTACCCTTCCCGACCCGAATGAGTTTGTTCCTGCGGGGAAAGAGGTTGTCTACCCTTCCTCAAGTTGCATCGACAATCAACCTACAGTTGTGATCGAGAAGATTTCAGTGAACAATGCGCAACTGGGTACCTGGTCTTTGACCATTCAGCCGCAACTGGTGCTTCACAATGTTCTTCCATGTGGTATCGAGTACGCGATTGTGCAGCCCGACGATTGCCCTGCAGATGCGTTGACCACTAAGGGAGACTTCCGCGTTGTGGAAAACGACGGAAAAGGTAAGAAGTCTCGAGCAGTGAAAACGTTGGGGCAGATTGACTACTTCGCCCACGTGAACGAGGTTAACAGCCGGAAAATGTTTGTGGAAAGTGGCAAGACTATTCAAGTGTTCGGCTTGGACCTAAACAAACCTGCTTTGATGACGATGCGACTCTGTGCGAGTGAAACGAATCGAGCACCCACGTGGAGTGCACCATTCTTAGTGCACCTTGAAGCTGAGCGTGGGTTGTTTAACGAAGACGCGTTCGAGTTGTTATTTGATGACGGACCCAGCTTCACTTTCCACCCGCAGTGGGAGAAGAACGCTGCACGCACGGTATTCCTCTATTCTCCATTTTGGATTCAAAACCGGAGTGGCTTGGACTTGCGATTCAAACTTTCACGCGGCCGTGTGTGCTCTATCGAAGAACACCGGGCATTTTTTCCTGGAGCCAAAGAAATTCCTCTGCTGGCGACTGCACCGCCAGACAAAGCTCCGATAAGTCTGCGCCCATTCCAAGAAACGCCTCTCATTTATGAAGGCAAATCACTGGTATCTGGGAAAACGAAGAAGTACCTACCGAGCTTTCACAAGCTGGGTTGGTCTGAGCCCGAAGATATGGCTACTGTGAGCAGAAAGGGAGAACTGCGTCCAAGTGGATCAGGAAACTACAAATATGTGCTTGCATTTGAAGTACGTGCTGCACCAGCTCAGTTCTTCCGGTCAAAAATATTCGTGATCTCGCCCCGCTTTGTGTTCTTGAATCACGTACCGCGACCTTTGCAAATGACTCCCATTTTACTGGACAAGAAGGGAGGTCGTGGCAAGAACCGCACTGAGCAAGCCGATTGCACGTTGAAAGAAGGTGAAGCAGTTGTGGTGTACCGCCTGAGAGGTCCCGAGAAATATGTGGCTGGTTTGCGTGTTCGCGACATGGCTAACGATAGCCAAGATGTGGGCGAGTGGAGTCCGAATATGCCATTATTCAAGCTAGCGTCAAAACTGAGTGATCCGAATGTGGCTTACAATATGTCTGAGGAGACGGTATTCTGGACTCGTGGAGCCCTGGGAGATGGTCCAGTGTGCAGCGTGAGTGTTCACGAGGTTGCTGAGACCATATTTGCTACGGTGAGCGATATTTCAAGAAATCCGAATTATCGTATCGAGAATCGCTCAACCCGCTATTCGTTCCGGTACGTGCAGCACGGTGCGAAGACCGCGGAAGAGATTGTTTTGGGCCCGATGGAAAGCCACTCGTTCGCGTGGGAGGATCCGAAGGGAGAGCTGCTTCTGCGTGTTACGGCGACGCATTGTAAGGTACCGACGGTGATTGACTTTCTGCAGATTGGAGAGGTAAAGAGTCCATCACAGGGCCTTCAAGGTGAAGTTTACATTGATGGTTCAACGAGAGTCTGTGCCATGGGAGACACTAAGGTCTTCTCGGATGTCCGACAGCGCGCGGTTGTGAGCGATTGGCTCAGCAACACCGTGATTGATGTTTCGATGCATGGAGTTGGAATCACGTTAGTAGATGAGCAACCCCAGGAGATTATGAACATCACTATGGAAACCATCCGATTTGACTCGAAGGCAGGGTCTCGGCGGGTTTCGTTAATGGTTCATCATGTTCAATTCGACGATATGACTCCCCACTCAGCGTACCCCGTGGTGTTTGCTCCCCTTGACAGCGGCTTCAACAGCGACAAACGTGAGGGGTGGCTTCCAGGCGATGGAGAGAGGCCGTTTTTCACACTCAGCTGCGAGACACGTCCGCAAAGTGGTATTACGGTTGTGAACGATTTTGACTTGCAGCTCGAGTCGATGGCAGTCAAACTGAATTTGGAATACTTGATCGGATTAAGCAATTTGCTTTTCCAGTTCATTCCAGGCAGCGATGAAGCTACCATTCTCCAGCAGGGTGTTGAAGCCAAGAATGCGATGCTTTTGCTTAATGTCCCGTTCCCGGATGGCTCTGTTTCTGCCGGTATGCTCATGTATTTCAAGCGATGGCACATGAGTGGATACGACTTTGATCTGGTGTTCGATTCACTGCAAGAGGGCAAGGGCGAAGGCATTTCCGCAATTTTGGGCAACACCATGGGAAGTATTGTTGGCGGAATTGCACATGTGACGCCTGAGTTCCATTTTGGTGAGATTGTCTACCAAAACCGCTTCTTCTACGAATACGACTTGATCTATGATGTTGTGCTCAAGATTGTGCACTCTGTGATTGGCCAATGGTACAAGATCGTCGGAAGTGTTGAGATGCTGGGCGACCCGGTTGGCCTTGCTACCGATATTGTGGATGGATTTGCGCTGGCTGCGCGTCAGCTGAAGCGCGACGTGAAGGGTAAGAGCCGCCGTAAGGGCGAGAGCGCCGTGACTGTCGTGCAAACGGTTTTTGGTGTGCCCCTGCGGTCCATCGGAAAGGTGTCAAACGGTCTTGGCGATGTGGTCAAGAAGGCCACGTATTTCAAGAGTCAGGAGGATCCGAACGAACCCCGTCATATTCCTGAAGGTTTTTACCAAAGCGGAAAGGTACTCGGCAAGAGTATTGCGTACGGTGTGACAGGATTTGTCAAGGAGCCGGTCCGGGGTGCCAAGAGCGGAGGAGTGAAAGGCTTCGCGAAGGGTGTTGGCCGCGGAACGTTACAACTCGTGGCATCTCCTGTTGTCGGCACGCTTGGCGTGGTCGAAAAGCTGTCGCAGTCTGTGAGCAACACCACGCATTTGATGGACGAAAAGCACTTTGAGGGCACACGCCGACCTGCGCGGAACCTGCAGTTAGGGTCCTTGAAGCAGCTCTCCGACTCGAACGTGATTACGGAGGTGGAGGTGCACTGCTTGTACATCGATGGTTTGCCTGACAACGTGAACCCGAAAGTGGTTGTGCGCGTCTACTCTCAAACGGACGGTTATCCTGCAAAGGAACTTGGCGAATACAAGTCGTCCACTGCGCGACACACTGGCACGCCCAAGTACGATCAGTCATGGCTAATCGGTATGACTTCTTTGGACACGTTTGTCGAGGTGAATGTTTACCACAAGCGGAAGCCGCTCCCCAAGAAGCGCCTCGGTTTTGTTCGCTTCTCGATGGAGGATATCTACCGCGATTTCGAGTCTATTCCCGCTAAGCTACTGACAGACACGAACGCCAAAATGCAGCTGAAGCGCCGCAAGCGTGTGCGCGGAAGTATCATCAGCAAGTTGGCTACTGCTAGCGAGCACCCAGTGGAGATCCGCGACGACTCCTGGCGACAGCGGATCAGCCGCCCACCGAAGTCGGGAAGCAGCATTTTATCAGAGGATGAGAACGAGGGATTCGAGGACTATGATCAGGAGGTGAGCGTGTTGAGTGGGAACTCGATCTGCCTCGATGGCACGTTCCCGCCCTCACCCGTGGGTATTCCTCTGGAGGAGTGTGAATCGGAGGCGAAGATTTACCTCAGCATCCGCTATGTGAACGACATGCGGCGGTACGCGTAAGCTGCACGAAGTGATAGTGTAGCTGGTACTCGAGTGAAGAGTAACGTTATCGCAAAGTCAATGTATTGCTAACGTTATGGTTGACGCAGGTGAAAAACGTTATGGTAACTAGTTAACGTTAGTTCATATACTGCCCGTACAGTATCCACCCCCGAAAGTACTATTCGTAATTGACGCCATTTGACTCGCCATCAAGTGAAGTATGGCGCAGCGCGCGTCGACTGCAGTGGCGCATGGCGCGCTGCAGAGGCAAGTGACTTCTGCTAACCTAGGTACTCCTGCTATTGGCTACTGTCTCACGTGGTTCATTGTTTTGCTCGCTGCAGATTGCCGTACGTCCGCACGTCCTCGGAGATCCAGGAGATGAAGTTCTGGCGGGCTCCCGTGCGCGAGAGCAACCGCATCGTGGACCCTGTCAAGCGCGCCAAGAACCACACGTCGCGCCTCATCAACATGCAGTTGAGCAAGCTCTCGAGCGTCACGCGCCAGGCGTCGCTGGACTTCCCGGCGCTAAAGCGCATGCATCCGTTTGAGCGGGTGCGTCGTCCGTCAACTGCAACGGTGACTGAGGGACGGAGAGGCTCATTTTTTCTTTTCCCGCTAATGTAGGAGGTAGTGGTGCTCACTCTGGGCAAAGGTACCTACGAAAAGCACATCCAGATGCTGCGGCGGGTGTACGCGTCACTGCACAACACGGGCAAGCGCTACGAGCGCGAATGCCAGGAGCTGCGTACGAAACAAGAAGCGGAGGATTGTGGACTGCGATGCATTGAGGTGCGGGATTCATGGACAGGGATAGAGACTGCCATTTGTTGTTGGTTGCTGACGATTTGTATGGTGTGCTGTAGAAGCTTAAGGAGATCGTTGAGGATAGCGCGGGGTCGTTACGAGAGGCAGCGGGCATGGCAAAGGTACTTGGTATTGAAGAAGATGGCTCGAACCGAACAACTAAGGCTGACTACCGTATTTTATTGATTTTAGGTGCTTCGTGGACTACCTCATGTGGATCTGGATAAGCCGATTTTTGCGTTTGTCGGAGCCCCGAACGTTGGTATGCAGATGCGCGCTGTGTGTGTGGTATCCTCGGTGTTCATATCGTTTTCTGATTTATTGTGCTATCCCAATTTTTGCATTTGTTTTCAGGAAAATCTTCGCTAGTGCGCGCTCTGTCGACTGCTTCCCCCGAGGTAAATTCACGTGACCAAAGTGGCTACAATACCATGTCGCTGATATTACTCCAATTCTATTATGTCTGACCGCTCTGCTAGGTTGCCAACTACCCGTTCACTACGCGCGGAATTACGATGGGGCACATATTTGTCCAAGGCATCTCATACCAGGTACCGTAAGACATACTCTGCGTGTCCATCAATATGTGCTAAACGAGTGCTGGCGCTTTTGCAGATTGCGGATACCCCTGGATTGATCTTCCGACCGGACGAGAGCCGAAACGCCATTGAAAAACTGGCGGTCGCGATGATGGAGAAGACGCAATCGGTACGTCACACTGCTTCACTTATTATCGGTTTGACACTGTGTCTAACCAAATGTATTCGCTTGAAGTCGATTGGCTTTGTGTTTGACCCAACGGGCCAATCTGGCACGTCAACATCGGACCAGATGCTGCTTCGCGATGAGCTTCGGCACCGTGTGGCAGCAGCCCGCCCAGAGCACAAGTGGATCGACATCATTTCGAAGATAGATCAGCCATCGAATGACTTGGCGTCACTCAGAAACACGTACGGTGTCTCTGAAAACTGCTTGGAATTGGTCGTGAGATCTCATGTTGTATTGGGTGCTTTTGTGCTTTAGTTTGCGTTCGTCTCCGTACTTTTCCGTCTCAACGCAGACTAACGAAGGTCTGATGGAGCTGGGAACTGGGGTCCGTCAAGTCCTGACAGAGTCCGCTTCTGAGGACGGATTGCTAGAGTGAAGTATCTCGTAATGAAACAACTTTCTTGTGACTTAGGAACTTGTTCATCGTGACGCAGCAATTTCGAGTTTGTGTAACCCATACAATTTCCAAGTTATATTTGTGTACGAGTTATGTATGAAACAGCCACAGTGAAGGGTGTGGATCGGCCAGTTGCTCATTTATCGAGCGGAGAACAAGGGCGAGAGTGTTGGGGACGGCAGAGTCCACCACCATAAGACTGACAATGCTGGGGAAGAAGGCGCTCGAGGGCATTGCTTCCTACAAGTACAAGGCGTGAGTGGCGCTGCAGAGGACAATGGAGAGGGGTGGGTGGGCGTCGGACTGACGCTGCGTGTTGTTGATCTGTTGCAGAGGATCGTACACGTACCTGGACAATGTGTTGAACCACTTCTGGACGTACTCGGTGCAGTTCCTGCCCATCTGGATGGCGCCCAACCTCGTCACGATGATCGGCACGGGCGTCATGATGTTCACGACGGTTGTGCAGCTCTACTATACGCCCCACTTCTCGGAGATCTGCCCCACTTGGGTACGTGGCTGTGCAGCAGCTGCTGACCAATTGCTGTTGGTTGTAACAGACACCAACTAATTGTTTTGGGGGCTTGTGCTGCTTCAGGTATACATCTTGTCGGCGCTGGGCCTGTTCTTCTACCAGACCATGGACGCACTGGACGGCAAGCAGGCGCGTCGCACGGGCGCCTCGTCCCCACTGGGCCAGCTGTTCGATCACGGCTGCGACGCCGTGTGCACGGTCTTCAACGTGCTGAGCGCTGCGGCCACGTGCCAGGTCGGGGTCGGCTTGCGTCCGTACATTGCGCTGTCGTCGGTGTCCATCGCGTTCTACCTGGCGCAGTGGGAGGAGTACCACACGGGCGTCATGAGCTGCGGCAATGGCTTCTTCGGCGTCACTGAAGGCCAACTCACTCTGGTGGCGGTCCACTTGGCTGCGGCATTTTTTGGCGCGGGCTTCTGGACGGCGGAGCTCCCGTTTCCGACGCCGTTCCCTTTGACAATGACCGACGTGCTCATTGGTTCACTTGTGGCGAGCAACGTTCTGCTGGCGTACGGGAACATCTCCAATGTGCTGCGGGCGGCCCCCGATGCAATCCCGCGTGACGAACTTGGCAACAAGCATATCTCGAAGCCGCTTGCGATCTTCCAGCTGATCCCGATCGGGATCCTGTTGGCCCTGGGATCGCTCTGGATCTGTGGCCCGGATGCGGAGAACTACGCTAATTACCCAACGTTGTTCCTCTTCCCCATTGGTATCGGCTACGTGTTCTTCTCAGTAAGTGTGCATGTGTTTGTAGCATCTGGTTGTGTCGTGTCCGAGTGCTCATTGCATTGCTGTGCTTTTGGTGTAGACGCGAATGATCATGAGTCACATGTGCAAGATTCCGTTCACTCCGCAGCTCCGCGTCATTATCCCTTTCGGCCTCGTGATCTTCAATGCGTACGGACCGACGGTGGGAATCCTCTCGAAGCCACTGATCCCGACGATTGTGGCCTCGTCGTCGTACATGGTGTTCATCGTGCTTGTGTACTTGCACTTTGTATCCGGCGTGGTGAAAGACATCTGCGACTTTCTCAACATCTTCTTGTTCAAGATCAAGCCGGCGACCACGGAGACTGACAAGACCAAGTAGGACGTCTTGCAAAAGGAGCTTTGGAATCGCAAATCATTCACAAAGCAAGAAAATAGAAGAAGAAACAGAAAACTGGGAGAGGCATTTGTTTGAATCGCAACACGCTTGTGTCTACAGGATAGTATGAGCGATCTCCTTGTTGCTATTGCGTCTAGAAATCCCAATTCCAGTCGTCCGCTTTCGCATTCGCTGAAGTTTCCAGTTTCATAGCACCAAGAGACTCGTGTTTCGCCTTGGACTTTGCTTGAGCCTCGGTGCGACGTTCGCTTGCCGTTTTTCGCCCGGAAGACAACGGCGCTGTCGTTGTGGTGTTCGTAAAAGACGAGACCCTAGTCGACGTGGTCAGCCCAGAGGTGCTCTTCTGCGAGCCCACGCTAAGGCTGCTCACCTTGGGAGCTGAAACATCGAAATCAAGATCATCCTCAGCACCCCAATTGTCCCCTTCGACTCCCCATCCACTGTCGTTATTCATCGCAAAGGTGGAGGTTGCCGGCGCGGCATGGGATGTGGATAGCGCCGGACTAGTTCTCGAATTGCGAGACACGCTTAGCTTCACCGAGGATGATGATGATGATAGCGATGAAGACAATGAAGATGCCGCTGGAGACGTGAATGACGAAGTAGCGCTTCGGTTCACCGAGAGCGAAGAACCGACACCCGAACTCGTGCGCTTCGGGCTATCCAGTCCATCTAAGTCGTCGTCACCCCAACCATCCTCAGTTGCGAGTTCATCAACTGGGAATGCGTTGAAGCTGTTGTGCTTGGATGACGATGCTGTTGTCGCATTGTTCTGGCTCTTGCTACCCGAGAAGGAGGAGGTACGTGATGATGGCGCAGCAACCGACGACCCTGATGTAGACAGCGCAGATGACGAGCCACCAGATCCGACGAGCTTATTAACATTTGAAGCAACAGCGGAGGAGGCCCATGCTGTAAGCGATGAAGCATACCCACCAGAGCCGTGAGCTCCATTTGATGTTGGTGGAGTTGCCCCAGAGGAGGCAACATCACCCACGTGCACATCTTCGCCCGACGCGCGCTTCAGTTCTCGCTCTTTGGCTTCAACTTCTTCCCGAAGCTTCATTTGAGCAGCTTCATCCATGACTTTCTTCATGAAGGTCTCCATAGAAGTTTTTGCTTGCTCTCGAACAGTAATGGACACGTCAAGAAGAAGAGGCGATATCGCCGGGACAATGCTGCCAGCCATGCCTTGCGGCGTGAAATATTCCTGTGCAACAAACAAGGTCGAATGTGAGTTAAGTTTGTGGATTGAATCATTCAAGGAAAAAAGTACTTACTTGGCACGCAGTCATCGAGCGAAGTCCAGCAAGCCGAGCATGAGGAAATGGGTCTCTAAGCGCTCTCGCGAATGCTGGGAACAACACCTTCGGCCTTGTAGTATCGTTAAGTTTGCTGGCAATTTTTCCTAAACAAATCGTGGTGTTTGTTCGAATGGCTGGTTCCGGATCGGACTGCAAAATTGAAGGGGAGGCATGGTTAGCACGAGAGATGTATCGTGCGCGGTATTTTCAAAACAAATCAAGCAGTTGTCTGCCTAACGCACCTGAAGCTTCGCAAAGTATTTCATGACGCGGTTGTTGAGATTGCCGTCCGATAGCTTATCCGCGATGTGCAACATCGACTTGACAGTAAGCTCACGCAGCACCGGAGCTGCATCGGTAAATCCACTGCACATATTGTCGAAAATAACCGAGCTGTTGACAAGCTTTGCGTCAAAGTGGACCGCAAACTTCTCCATCATTTGGAGAAGCTGCACACGGACTGCACGGTCGTTGCAGCTAAAGAGCTTGATGATGATCGGGAGCACCTCAGCTTTGAAGTCTTCAGCAGACAACGAACTGCCGATTTGTACCATGGCCGGGAGCATGTGACTAGCCGATGGGTCCAGCTTCACAGGCCCGTTCTTCGCACCGGTTGCTGTACCAAACTCTACCACTTGCTTCAGTGCTGGAAGAATCTTGTGTACGCCAAAGCACCGCGGTAAGGTCTCCAGATTAGCACATAGCTCTTTGTAGAACGCCACTTTTTCATCCGAGTCTTTAACGGCAAGGTTCTCCAAGAAATTCATCCGCTTGATGAACGGCGTATCAAAGTAGCTGCAGCTTAGCATCTTCTGTGGACTCGGCCGCCGCGCGGCATTATCGTCGATAGCCTTTCGGAACTGTGTACGGATTGCTGGCGGGATATTCGCAGCCGTCGAAACGTCACTCGACCGAAATTGACCATCATTGAAGACGTAGTACATGAGACAGGCAAACGCCCAGATATCCACGCCGTATGAGGGTCCTGTAGCCACCGCTTTCCAGTCGGAGCGCTGACATTCTGAGCAACACATCAGTCACGACTACGTTACCATACTATCGACGACAACAGTTACACACCTGGTGACTTGTAGTTGATGTCTGCATACTGCTGGAAGGCGGTGTAGATGTACGAGGGGCCGTCGCTCGTTACTTCGGCTGTCAGCTCGAATCCACCTAGTTTCCAGTCTCCACCCTACCATCCATTACGTCCATCCGTCATGCATTAGTGTTGGTGTTGCTGGTAAAAGAAAACAATGAAACTGCACCTTTGTGACGAAGATACTCTGTGGCGCGAGGCGGCCGTGCAGCAGTTTGCAGTCTACGTTGATGAACTGCAACGCCTGGAGGATGCTTCGCAGGCCCCAGGACACGCACATGGTAAACTCCTCGCTGCTAGCCCCGTACTCCATGCGCAATGCTGTGAGGAACTCGGACAGCGGCATGACGTGCTCGGTGACGATGATCACGGGCCCGTTGTTGGGCACCTCGGTGCCGTCCAGATAGGCCAACATGTTGGGGTGACGCAGGGTCTTGATGCGGCGCAGCGCGTTCTGCGTCAGCTGTCCCGCGGGCTGACGGGACTTGAAGATGGACACGGCATGCGACGGATCCTGCTTGCTCTTGCCCGAGTGCAGCACAAAGTCCGGCAGCCCCTCAAACACGACGCTCTCCCCCGCACCGCCGCCGGCCGCCACGTTCCCGTCCATGGACGGGGTATCCATCGAGTACGGCAGGCCGCCCGTGGCACTCGAGCCCACGAGGCCCCCGAGCGTCTTGAGGAAGTTCATACTCGAATGTCGCTCTCCCTACACGTTGTGATGTCTTTTTAGCTAATCGAGTGGGAGAAAAATAGCGGATTGGTCTAAAACGCTTTTTTCCTGATATTCATGCGACGTGTGAACGGCAACACGCAAGCTACGCCTCCATGAAGAGCTTGACGGCGTTCACCAGCTCGGCCTTCCGACCGACGGCGGCAAGGCCATGAGCGTGCAGGAACGCCTTGAGTTGCGGGATGGTTTTCTTCTGAATCGCGTTGGACGCGACGAGCGCGGCCCATTCGTCCTTGTCGAACGTCTCCTCCGCTGCAGGTTTGCCTGCCGAGCCAGCCTTCGCCGCCTTTTTAGTCGTCGTCTTTTGCCCGCCTGAAGCCGAAGGCTGCGCGCATACAAAAATGCGTGTGAGCAACAAGTTACCACAGACAACTGAGAGTGTCCAACCACCGACCTTGCGCTTCGCGTTCGTACACGCGTCAATCAACTCCCCGCCGCACGCTTCACGGAAACCGTTGATAGCATCCTAAGAAGCAATTCCAGCCATACACATGTCAAGTAAGTCAACACGATCTCATTCCCAACTCGCATCCTCCCGTGCCTACCTTGACGTCAGCTTCGTTAAACCCCTCGGCATCGGGAAGGGTGGTGTCTTTCGTTTCGTCGAATTCCAACGCTTCCTCGTCCAAAGCAAGAGCTTGAATGGCAGCGTAGTGCTTTTGAAGCTCTACAACACAGTGACCATATATCAGTTAATCAAATGCGGGCACCACCTTGCTACTGATAACACGTGCCTGGATTCTCGAAACTCGGTGCTTCCGTCAACTTCAGCTTTGAGATCAAGTGCTTAGCGGCATCAATCTTCTCCTGGCCGACTGCACGGATATCAAAAGACATCAACATCTAAGCGGCAACAAAAGACTCAGCACCACGGTTCTCAGCCTTACCATTCTTCACAGATTCGCCTGGAATGTCGCGAATATCATCCAGGTACGGTAAGAAGATAACGTTGAACCCTGACGGTTGCACCTGGCCCATCTCGTCGTATTCCTCTTCCTGGGGAATTAGCGCCACAAGGCGAGGCTCGCTGGTTTTTCGCGCGATCAACCGCGCCAGCGCAAATTTCTCCTTCCTGACCATAGAGTTTAGAATTGCCATAAACGCCGTGGAGCTTCCTTCGATATAGCCATCGCACGGGTACACAAAGTATGGCGAGCGGATGTTTTCGTTCCACTTGAGGGATGCTAACGGCTTGAAGCAGATCAGCTGAATTCCTGGGGCGTCGTAGTGCTTGATCTCAACCACATCATCTCGCGTGAAGTAGACACGCTTGCCTCCGTAGTCGATGTACTTCTTGATCTGATCGGGTGTGAGGTAAGATCCAGTGTCTTCACAAAGCCACTTCGTCTCTGTTTTGAGAGGAATGTTCGTGCTCGCGTCGAGGGCCACTGGGGTGTTTTTGCGCTGGACAACAACGAGCGTATACAACTCCACGCCAATCGACACTCCTTTCGTAATGTGAAGGGGAAACGTCGTAAGTCGGCGCTTACGAAAGCGCTTTCGCAGCGATCCGTCCATCAAATCGTCAAGCGATCCGACAGGAAAAGCTGGTTGGAAAGACGCTTCGTTCACGCTCGAGTCTTCCTCCTCCTCAGCTGAAAAGTCCTTGAAGCTGCAACTATAAAACTTTGACAGGTCAAAGCTCTCCTTGCCAGGCGGAGTAATGTAAAATAAGTTCAACTTGCGCTTTAGCTCCGTGTGATTCTGTCAAAACAGAACCTCCATAGCGTTAGTGACTGTAATATAGCATTCCTCGCACGCCTTGTGCATGATGACAGATCACCTGAACTTGCTTCTGGATCCGCCCAATCTCTTCAGGGTCTGGTCCCTTTGGATTGTCATCGTTTGTGAATACCCAGATGCGCTGCGAGTCCTTCTTTTTCAAACTGCGAAGACACGAGAACAAGAAAGGTTAGGCACAGATCATTCTTAGCGTAGCAACACTTGTGGTCTCAAATGTACTTTGCGTTGGAGAAAGAAATCCCGCACTGCCACAAGGCGTTGCTAAAAGATAAATTCTCAGAGTTCTCCATAGACTCGAAATCTGACTGCACGTCCGAATCCATCAGAGCCTAGCACGCATAGAGTATGAGGATGAGAGGACTATCACAGGAAGCAGATGACACTGTTGGACCTGTAGATTCTTGATCCGTTGTGCAGATGGATATCCCAGTGGCTGAAACTCATAGACTTGCTCCAGTGTGCCGGCTTCCCCGTGTTTGTTCTAGCCGCAGACGCCAACACGCCAGTCAGTTACCCTCAGTAGCCACTAACAAGATGCAATACCCTCATACCGTGCCGAAGAAGACGACACTGAGCAGGGAATTGTCGTTCGCGACCACTTTCGACTTCAACAACTTGATCACCAGCTCCACAACGGCGTGAAACCAAGTGGACGGAGCGTCCGCTGCTGCGTGCGAATACGGGGCGAACATGGCCTTGCGCACATCCAGCAACACGATCAGCGCGTCTTTGCCGCTCTCGGCGAGCTCCCAGTCCTCCTCTTCTGCAGCTGGTTGCTCCCCAGCCGCCGCATTCTGGCTACCCCACACGTCCATTAACTGTATTCTTTGTAGTGAAATCCGAAATGAAATCTTGTAAAATGGCTACAAATACTACATGGCTACAATATTGACTACAGAAATCTTGGTCCCTTTGCATCGCTCAAGCTCCATTATCCTCGTTCGTAATGGCGAGTGCCTTCTGCGCATTGTCACGCAAAGCGCGTATCATCGTCTTGGACAGCCGTGGGTACTCCTTCGATTGGAAATTCCGTTCGAAGAAGCCACTGCGAGCATTCAGCGCTTCGAGGAGCGCCGAGCAGGACGAGATCCCGTCGTCGTCAAGCCTCAGACTGAACGCGCGTAGATCATCCGAGCGCCACATGAAGCCCACTCGCAGACACTCAAGAGTCACTTGCAGCGACCGAGAGCAGTGAATAGAGCGCGGGTTGGAGGAAGGCTCAGCAGGATCACAAGTTACCGTATTATCGTAGGCGAGTTTAGCAGCGGGCCACTCTGGAATTACTCTCGAGGAGCCAGAGGAGGCTTTGGCATCCTTCCAAGCCTCCATGAGGGTAGGATATTCTCTCAGCAGGAAATCTTTCTGTTGGGCATCACTGGTGCGATACAAAAGCCCACAGAACTCGTCTGCTGTGTACGTGCAGGTCTCCCACTTGGCTTCGTACTGTGTTTTCAACACCTCGAACTCCTCTAACCATTGCTTCTCAAAGCGTTCGTCCTCTAATTGCTCGCGGAGAAGCTCCTCTTCGTCGCCGTCGATTTCAGCTCGTATCTTGGACTTGACTTTCCGGAGAGCGCCCATGAATCCACTCGTCGACGTCTCGGTAGTTTCCTTAGCATCATAATTTGCATGCAACGTCGTACCAGCCAGGATATTACGCGAGAAGGACAACATATTGGAGCCACTTTCAGCTGCACGTAAGAGACCCAGAACCTCCCCTATATCCTTTCCCTGGCAGACCTCCCCATTAACTCCGATTAGCACGTCTCCTAGTTGCAGACCCGACAGAGCTTCTCTGTTGACGTTCGCTTGTCCTTCGCCGAGAGGAACATCTGGATCCTCTACAAATCCATCGACTGCTAGAAGATCGCCTCCACCGTTCGGGGCCACCGCCTTGGCGAAGTAAATGCCGAAGCCCTTGTCCGTCTTCTCGATTCGAGCGTCGAACTGCATGCCCAAATGTCTGTCAGTCAGTACAGCAGTAGCAGTGCCGAGCTAATCTGTCAGTACACAGCAGTTGCAGTGGCAAGGGTCACCTGCTTAATGTGAATTCGTTTCCTGCAATTCGATTAGAATTGTTTTAAACACTTGAATTGAATAAAGCGACCGTATAAATAATGTTGACCAATCATCTATTTTTATCATTTTGACCAATCACATGAACGTAATAATCATGTTGTGCATTTCAGAAAAATGCCAAAAGGTAGGTCTTAAAAAGGACGGGGTAGGGTTCTATGTAGGATTTGTTGCTAATAGCAACGAATTATTAAACCTGCTCCCAGTCAAACCCTACGTAAGAGCTCTGATTACCTTTAACGTTAATGATTAATACCACTTTTCGACAGCCAATTTCTCCTATGCATGAGTACGACCTTCTGAGCACTACCTTACTAGCATAGACTTTTCTTTTTGCATGGGCTGTGATTCTGTGTGCTAGCACAGAACGAAGTCGAACAACAGTAGACAATAGTTTGTTAGCGAATGTAGAAATTAAGCAAGTACACTTCTATCCGTTCTGCAGTGACTGCAGCAATGCCGTTCCACAATACCCTGTCTTATCTGATCATCTAGGAATTACTATCGTTGTGGATAAGGTTTAGGAGCTCCAACATAGGGCCATAAAACGAAGGGCGTTTTGGCAGAAAGGCACGATTATAGATATGTTTAACCCATTACATTTGGAGGGTCTATGGTTAATTAACACATTTTATTTTTTCAAAGCAAAAATCACAATAAGCGTTTTATTTTGGCGTTTGGCGCGCTCTATTTAATATGGCTACTATATGCATAAAGAGGTAAGTGGATCACTCGACATCACGATACATTGAGAGGAGCGAGGAGAGCTTCAGGTAATGTTTCTAAGCAGCAAGCAGCAACATTGAGACAGAAGGCGGTAAACACCTGCATTTACAACACAGCAAATCATTTGACTTGACAAAATGTAAAGTTTTGACCTTCGCAATAAGGCATACATAACCTCTACTAGCTAATGACAGCCGCGCTCCGCGCCCGTCCGGCGCACCCGCAGTTCGCTTCGCTCCCAATATGGAGATAGAACCTCCTGCCTCATGTATTGCCCTCCCGCTTTCGGCTCGCGGGGGGCCCTCTGCCCCTGTCTTCGCCGTGACGCTGCGGGAACGCGCTCCGGGGCAGTGTTTGGTTGGTGCTATGGCCAACCACGTCGTTGTGTTATCCCATGGTTTTTGTGTGCCTGGTCTATTTTCTGCAACATTGATGCCCAATGGTTGCCAACCATCGTAACTATTGCTGATATCGGAATTTGTATAATAACAGCTGTCATGGGACAACTCTACCGCAGCGATTATGGCCAATGAACATACTCGAAATATGGTTGGTTAGACACCATCCTTTCCGTTCCATGGAGTGAGCGTTATTTCCACCATTTCTGCGACGTTCCCTTCACATAAAACGCTGGATACGATAGACTTCTAATTTATTGTTCTGCGTTCTATTTAAATTGAGATGCGCGGTTCTTTAAGTGAAATAGGCAGGCAATAGACCAAGTAGATAACGGCACATCGATTGGCAACGATCTCCTAAGGTCGCAATTGTACTTAAAATGAGCTACAGTTGGCAATTTGTTGATGACAGATAATTTGTACTGGAATCGGAGTGAATCCAGAAAAGGCATCACCTGCAAACCCTTCAAGTGATTTGGCTTCCCTAGACACTAGCACTGAGTGGCTGGGCGCTTTTTCAGAGCCCTCCCCCATTAATAGTGGGGTCCGAGCGCAAGTAGGGCCAGGACGCGCAAACGCCACGCGTTATCTAAGAATGGCGTCAGTTTTGTCGATGCGTCGACAGTGTTGATGATGGCGAATTAGGTGAATGGAAGAAACAACCCCCACGAGGAGAAATACGTGGCGTTGCTGAGCAAAGTCCCTTACATCACGGGATTGATGCGCTCCGTTTGCCCATCCGGAGACGAATGGACCGTTATCGACAGGTGCGTGCCAAGCAACCCAAATAGTTGATCATAGAAGTCCAACGTGAACTTGCGTGTCGTGGTCGGACGTGATGGGTTCCAGCAGGAGTGATGCCGGAATATCAGATTGATAGACATACTGGCTGTGTCGTCCGCTGTGGCTAGAGTGTCGACAGAATCATGACACACCATCTTGCTGAAGCAATCGACTAGGACCTGGAAAACCGTGCGCCTCTGGTTATCCGGAGGTAGCCTAAGAATGAAGTCCATGCTGACTTAGCACCAGGCCTTCGTGGCAATGAACAACGGACCCGAGGGGGCCTGAGACGAAGGCAATCGCGTGCCGAGTTGACAGGTCGCGCATGATCGGACCATTTTCGTATCTACCAGTACAGCAGAAGTCCTGGGATATAGCAGCGAACATCTTCTCGCGACCGAGATGACCCCTGATAGTGGAATCGTGATATTCATGAACCATGCGAGCACAGCGTTTGTCATCGTCTGGGATGATGACTAGCGGTGAAACAAAGATGTTCTTTGTATAGTGTCAGCAGGAGCTCGTCAAGTTAGCAACATCTGACGTGGTCGTGTGGCCTAATGCCCCTTGATTTCAGGAATACGGGCCGACCGATGGTCTCGAAGGGGCTGACCATTCAACCCACGGGCTTCAAGAACTCCGTTGCCTGGCCTAGGAGACAGTACACGACGTGGCAACATCGGGAGCCCAGACCATAGTGAAACCAAGTATCCAGAAATCCCAAGATAACGGCTAGCCGTAAGCTATCTCAAAGCCCAGAGGCTTGGGATAAGCTCAATTTAGGCTACCTTTCTCTCAAGCACTCAAAACTAGTTTCCGACAACGACAAGCTAATAAGAAGGTCATGGCCCTGGGAATCCACGGTCGATGAATAAACCCCCACAAGGTATCCCTATCACATTTGCCAGAGTTTCCCAGTGATCTCTAGGTATTCCACCGGATCGCGGTCTAGACATCACTTCATATTATTTGGGGTCTCGTCGCATAAACACTGTTGCGGCCATCGCCGGTGGATTCTCTCTCAGAAAGCACTATTGTATATGTCTCCCAGGCGCGGGAACTTGGTAGTGTC
The DNA here is from genome assembly GCA_000500205.2 of Phytophthora lateralis. Classification (NCBI taxonomy): domain Eukaryota; phylum Oomycota; class Peronosporomycetes; order Peronosporales; family Peronosporaceae; genus Phytophthora; species Phytophthora lateralis. Next base: position 12,224 of record KV724132.1, on the reverse strand, counting down.
CCCAGGGACTTTATTTGTCTAGCTACCCGTTCGAGGTCCGCAATTAACACAGAATTACAAAACTAGCCACCTGCGTACCGTACCCCCTCGCCCCCCCCGCGAGAAGACACAAGTTGTTGGGCTTGGCCCTGATCAAAACAATCGATTCGAAGGGGGTACACAAGGTGAGGTGACTGACCAAATCCGCGGACCCTTTCTCTACATTAGAAAGTGACAGCCCAGGATGTACGACCCCCGATAAATCCCTCGCACGGGCGGAGCTGTCTATCTACTAGGAGATTATCCTTATCATATTTGCGTGCTAGCAACCCACCGACATGCGAAAGCTCAAAGAGCCATGTCACAGTCGCGAGTTAGACGACTCAACTTATTCGTCGGTGATTAAATTCACATGCGGCCTCGGGTCATGAAGGAAATTCATTCAGGAGAGGCCTGCCAATCGCGTGCGTGATTGATGCAGCGTCGGGGGGGGGGAGAGACTTCTGACCTCGGTGCGTCGACTACCGTCTACGTTTGTTACATTTCGATCGAATTCCGAGGAGTCATCAGTCCGAGGTGGACAATGCCCCCACCACAAAACAACCCAGAGAACTGCGAGAGCTTCAAAGCATCTCTACTACTCTTCTCACTGCAGACCGAACTTGAAAGTATGCGCAGTTCCAATCCTTCTTTCGAATTTTGCGATGTAATTGAGCTGACTTAGTTTTATTCGCACTTTCACACAAAAAAGAACACCGGTGAACACCGGGTTGGTCCGTATGCTCAGCGCCGTTTCATGCGTCGCTCGTACTCGTACTGGCATGCCGCTGTTGGCTGTCAGGGGACTCACCGACGGCCCCTACACCAGCACTCGTCTTCTCAGACAAGCAACCTAGTTACTATTCCCAACAACAACTGCGCGTTTGTCACCTCCTGTGTACTACCACCAGTATTCAGCACTCCTCCTCCTTAGCCTAACGCCGGTCGCTGCGCTCTTCTAGTCACTGGGGTGTACACCCACTGGTACCATCCCTGCTCGCGGACTTCACCGATCTCGGAGCACTCCACACTCCTCATCCACAAGCCCTGCTTGGCTCCGTTCGTCGGCGCCAGCTCCGGACCGTTGGCTATGGAGCCCTGCCGTTCACCTTCTGCTTCCACTTGCTCCCGGCTCGGCAAGTGCTGGACTGAGCTCCCTGCTCGGGACTGTGATCCTCTCGTCGGGCACCCTCCAGAATCTCGCGAGCATTGCTACAAGCACGCCATCTACATCTACTTCGGTTTTGGCACCCAAACTTGCCCGACCCTTCCGTACCCCCACCTCGTCCAACTCTCCGCCCAACACACCTGCGGTCAGATCTTGATGTGGCCTATGACTCGCTACCCACGATCTGCCATGCTCCATCACCGCCGATCCATTGCCGCTGCCGTCATTCTTCCCACCACTACCCCGCCTGCCTCACGGTCAACAACTGCTCGTTTTCTAGCCTCGCCCATCTCGGTATCAGCGTTTCCGTCCGTCTCGTGATCAAAAGTGCTGTCTCCTTGCCAGTCCCCGCTTTAGACCAACTTGCCTCCTCTGCAGTCGACCTGTTCCACCGCACACCCCTACCGTGCGTTCTGCCGCAATATCTGTGCGTCGCGCTTCCCCTTGATGGTGATCACATGTCCGTCTGGCGCTACATCCTCGCGTGAGGTGAGGCACCAACATCCCATCTTATCCCTCCAGTACTCCTCGGAGACCACTGGGACTTCCACATCGATTCGTGCCACCATTCCTTCCTCGTTCGCTTCATGATATCTCCCGATATCGTTCACGTGTCGACCACGCTTGCATTTGACTAGTGTTCCTGAAAATCCAACCGACTTGACTGCTCCCGTTGACTAGTTTGAATGGCAACCAGCAGCTTTTGTCAGTTGGTTTTTCGGCGACCAAATTGACTCGATCTTTTACTGTTCGCCACAATGTTCGCGCGTCCATACAATAGACGTTCGAAGCTGACCTCACCTCGCTGACCCCGGTCCAAGGTTAGAAACTATCGGACATCTGTTCAAGCCGTCCGACACGGGGTTGTGCTCTCGCTGATAGAGGTAGCTGCGAGGCTTCGGCATGTCTACGAGGATAACGTAGTGCTTAAATGTACGCTGATAAATCCGGTCAAGAAGCTGCCCAAAATTTCGCTGGGGAGCAGGCGCACAGTTCGAGAATGCGGGTTGCCTTGTCACGGGGCAGCGAAAGTTGGAGCTGTGGCGTGCTGGATAAGATATGTTCTCTGCACAATTACAAGCAGCCGGAGTCTTGATAATTGTCATGCCACAGTACCCCGATACATGCAAACGTCTAAAGAACTGGTCGAGTCTGCCTAAGATTCGGTCCAGCAGTCGGATCGTCGATTCGTTCCCTACCAAGAGAGATCTTAGGATTTTGTAGATTCCCACTCGACTCCGATCACTCGGCTTCTTGTAAAAGCTCAACCTGGTCGGTGATTTGGCCCTTCTCAAACATCGACCGCGCAACGAAGAACTTCAAGGCCATGTGAAGTGGATTCTGAGGAAAATACATCGTATTGCATACCCACCGAAATCCTACAAGCGGCTCGCTTGCCTCGAGGGAGCCTGGCGATAAGAAAGTATCGACACAGTCACGGAGAGCTGACGCTGACACGTCTCCGCCTGAACACCAATCATAAAATTCTGAAGTAAGTGTGAGGCGCCAGCGAAAACTCGTGCAGTTATTCAAAGGTAGATTCGTGAAGGTTCAGCACTGAGTCCTAGTGAATCTTGGGNNGCTGCATGTACCGCTGCTATCGATTTCAGAAAAGCTGTTCGTAAGTCTATCGTCTAGTATTCGTCAGTCATCTCCCAACCAAGCCGTTGAAGAAGAAGCAGCAGAAGTGCACTCATCGTCATACTCCGCAAATTCCGTTTGATCGAGTTTCTTGAAATTTTCGTCATTGCAGCTAAGCGTCGAAGCTGGGGTAATTGTTTCTACATAGATTCCCGTTTTATTCTCCACGTAATATGCGAAGCAGCAATAGCAAATTTCAGCTACAGTTTGTGCGGTATTACCTTTAAGCATGCCGACGACGGTCAGTGTGACTATGCCTACAACAGCCTGTATATAGCATGATGCTGGAGGGGAATGTGTACGAGGCAGTCAACCAAAGGCGACTCTGGATTCGCAACGAGGTGCCCAACCATGCAGAGGCGAAGCCCGGCTATCGGTTAGTGAGCATAGTCAGTATAAACCTGGCAGGAAAGATAATGTCTGTCGGTACTAGTGTACCGAATGTTCATCCTGGCAGGACCAAGAGAAAGGAGCGACCGCGTGGGATAGGAATGTGGCGATTGGTGGCTGTATACTGGACTAAAGTTAAGCTTCGGCAGACCTGTATTAAGTCATGCCTGACTGGTACCCTTCCTTGTGAGGGTGTACGTAGACCACATAGTCGTTGCTCGTTGATGGTGATTTTGGGTCTTTAACTAGTGACCACGGTAAACACCGGGAAATTTTCACCCGGTGCGACGGCGAGAACGAGCGCCTTCAGGCTGTGTTACCCAGCAAAGCCTTTGAGACTTCGCAGACTCGACGAATGTAGTCGGTGGGAGTGTGCCTTCCGTTTTGGGCGTGATCCTACAGGACACGATGGTAATTGTCGCACAGCGTCGAAAGGGAAATCGACCGTATAGCGACCCGATTCATAAGTCTTTTACGATGGAGCTAACCTCTACTTGAGTTGGCGATAAACGGTACTCGAAGTCTCATCTTAGCCGAGAAAGAAGGAAACCGTACAAGGCTTCAACAGCAAGTCTGATTATATCGTGCAACCTTAGAAGTAGGGCTCGACTTGCTTCGCGCGGGCTCTAACTATAGGTAGAGCTGGGACTTGTCATGACCTTGGTCTGCATGTTAATGGCGCCTTCGGACCGATCGCAGACGTAATTATAAATGGTCGATCCATATTCAGGCCCCATGAACTGTAGATCGATGTTCGTGAGCAAGGATGAGAAGATGAATATTGTCAATGTCCCCCAAACGTGCTCTAGAAGGAAGGTCGATTTCTTTTCGTACGAAATGTCACCTCTCATCATCATTAATGGATCTGAGACATCCTAGCGTGCAGATATCCTCTTAAACTTCGTAAATTGGAAGTTGTGCTCCCTGCGGATAGATCGGATGGGTTTCTCGGAGATCTTAACCACACAAGGCGCGTTCATGGTCGGCTTGAGTATACATCAACTTGAGGAACGGCTTGTCTTGGGCTCTATAAACCGGCTAGTATGCGTTGTAGATGGGACACTTGTTCTCGGCGATGCAAAACGAAGACTGATAGAATTGAAGCATAGCTCGCGATGTTCTGAGCGTTTACGAATAGCCAACCAACTTGAATCCTACAGAGAGATCAGCAGTGCGCCCTTAACTGCAACTGTAGACAGCTTCACCCAGCCCAACGCTCCGCAGCTTCCCACGATTTTTTACACGTCGTCGCTTGGCAACGTCGCATAATGCGGAATTTCACTCCAGATCAAACCTCGTTTTCGCGAAGATTGCTTTGACCGCACTTCACATGTAACACAATAGGGACATAGAATATTCTATGTTGGGCGTTCACTGACTTCAAGCTTTCATGGACGGCCTAACCTGCATCCCGCTGAGAAACGATTTATGCAATTTTAGGATCTAGTTACGATCTTTGATGCAAAATACAAGCGGGGTTGGCCACGTGGAATGTTCTCGAATGCTCTGTTTCTGTATGAGGTGCACCCTCTCCAGTTTCTTCCACGGCACGAAAATCATGACTGTTTGTCTTTGTTTCACTATACCGCGCTGAAGGCACACGCAGCCACACGATTGGCTCTCGTTCGCCAATGCCTGTCCGTTCCCACACTGCCGGTCGCCGGGGTCCGTATAAAACCACTTGCGTTTCGAGGTGAATAAAACATTTCCCATTTTGATTGGTTAAAATAGCTGACTGGGCTCGTTTTTCTTTTTGGCATGGCGGGCACAATACAAAGCACCGCGCGCCAGCCAGAGCTGACAGCGAGACGAAGGGAGGAGCACAGCGGATCGTCTCTGCGGACAACACAGTGACGACTATAGACTAGGTTGTTACTTACGTAACGTGTGGCCAAGAGCTTGGTTCAGAGAAGGGAGAGCTCCCGTGCGTCAAGGCTGGAGGTGGTGAAAATGGCGAGCAAGGAGCACGCGGATAGCTCAGACAAGTCCAACAAGCTCGTTGCTGACCATCACAGAAGGTCGACTGACGAAGAGTTAAAGGATGCGAAGGGCGGAGACACGACCAGCAGCGACGAGGAGGAGCCACCGAAACGGGTGACTCGGGCGCGAAGTAGAGAACCTGCAGCCGCATCGGACTCGGAAAGCGATGGCCCCAGGACACGCGGGGCGAGCAAGGCGAAAGCAAAGCCAGTCTCTGCGTCAAAGCAAAAAAAAGGCAAAAAGGATAACAACAAGGGCCCCACAAAGAAGCACAAGGACGGAGAATCGGACGACAGTGATTCTCCTGGAGACTATGTCCATGTCCAAGTCGGCGACTGCGTCATTCTGGACTCGGGGGACCCCGAAGACCCCTTTGTGGCCCTTGTAAGCTCAGTGCAGACTTCACAGCGACATGATCGAGCGGTATCGACTTTCATGGCTCAATGGTATTATAAACCGTATGATGTCAAGGAGGAAGTGAAGGCATTGATCAAGGGTGGCGTCCTCGAAAACGAGGTCTTCCTGTCGCCGCACAAGGACAGGAATTCGATCGATGCTGTGATCGAGGTCTGCCAGGTTGTGTCTCCTGAGGAATATAACGACATCAAGGACGAGATCAAGCGCGGGTTTCGCGAAAAAGGGAAGACTTTTTTTGTGTGTCGATACAAGTACTATCCGAATCGCAGCAACATCAGAAAGGCGCTAGAAGTCGTCGAGAATGAAGCTATCCGGAGTGGTTTGGGCCGTCCCAAGCCCAATGTTGGTACAAGCTATCAGGCAACTATTCCAGCATTCGTCGAGCCAGCTCCCAGTGTAAGTAGTCTGGATGACTCTCCTGTTCCGTGGAAGACACGCGAGGACCCTTTTGTACGCCCACGGCAAATGTGGTCACCTCTTGTTGCGAAAACACAAACCCAGACGTTTGTCCAATTTCGAGACCTCGTTGATACGATCAAGTTTGCTGTAGGGAACGTCGTGAAGACGTACTGTCCCGATACAAAGCCGATGGGTCACCAACGCGGAATTGTTCTTCAGTACTTCCAGTCAGACTCGATTCGAATCTGTGCATCAACTGGGAAGGTTCTCACAGTCTTGAAGAGCGACCTATGCTCACCGCTTTCTGAAGACTTGGCCATGCAGCAATTATACTTGTCAAGATTTAACTTATCGCAAGCTGCCTACGGCTGCACCAAGACGATTCTTCACGCGCAGCGAAAGGAGAGAAAGGCGTTCCTGAAGGAGGTGGAGCTATTCGCAAACGCAAAAATTACAGCTGCAACTGAGAATAGTGTTCAAGAGGGAGACAATCGAAAGCGCAAGAAGTAGGAAGCAGAAAGCACAACGTGTTCGTTAAAATGGAATTACAAAGCTGATATCTAGGTATTGGAAAACAGCTTTTGACCACCACTTTGTTTTGAGGCTCTTCCTTACTGCTTTGCAGCAGGCTTTGGGGTCTTTTTGTCATCATCCTTGATTGCCTTGAGCTGATCCAGCAGATAGGCCAAGTCGAACGCTTTCTCCTTCAGGTAGTGGTAGCGGTCGCTAGCACTGAAGTGGCCTGATGACAAGTCCATCTTGAGAAGAACTTCATTCTGGTCGCTCTTCAAATCACGCAGCCTAGCGACCCACTTGGTGGGCTCCCAGTATGCCACGCGGGGGTCGTACAATCCGCTCGTGACCAAAATGTTCGGATATGATTGCTGCTTCACATTTTCGTAGGGCGAGTAGCTAAGCATGTACTCGAAGTAAGCCTTTTCGTTCGGGTTCCCCCATTCTTCCCATTCTCCAGTCGTCAACGGGATCGATGCGTCGCTCATCGTGTTCATTACGTCCACAAACGGCACACCAGCGATAGCAGCTGTGAAAAGATCCGGGCGCATGTTCAGGACAGCACCCATAAGCAATCCACCAGCGCTGCGGCCTTCGCAAGTCATCTTGCTGGGGCTCGTGTATCCAGCATTGACCAAATGCTCAGCGCAGCTGACGAAGTCCGTGAAAGTGTTGATTTTTTTCTTGTACTTTGCATCCTCGTACCACGTCCTGCCCATTTCACCACCGCCGCGAATGTGTGCAATAGCGTAAATCACACCTCTGTCCAGCAACGGAAGGATGGACGAGACGAAGCTCGGATCGATCGGGATTTCATATGAACCGTAACCATACAGGTGAAGCGGTTGGCGGTCTTCCGAGCGCATGTCAGAGCGATACACAAGGGAGATAGGTACCATTGTTCCGTCACTTGCCTTTGCTTCCAGGCGCTCAGTCTTGTACAAGGTGCGGTCATACTTGAGGACAGGTTTCTCTTTCAATAACGTGGACTCTTGGGTGTTGACGTCGTAGTCGAACGTTGTCCAGGGGGTTGTCATCGATGAGTAAACGAAGCGGTACTTGTCCGTGTCAAAATCACGGTTCACAGAGCCGGAAACAGTGTAACTGGACTCTTTAAACGTAATCTGGCGACGTGAGTGTTTGCTGTCTCCTTCTGGGACGATGATCCAGAGCTGCGAGTATCCACCCTGCCGGCCCTCCATGACCATAAAGTTCTTGAAGCAGTCAATATCATCCACCTTGACGTTTTCGTCGTAAGGAAACACGTCGACCCAATCTTGAGGCGATGGCGACGTTACGGGCGTTCTCATCAACTTGAAATTTGTAGCCTTGTCCTTGTTCGTCACGATGTAGAAACTGTCGGCAAAATGGTCCACCCCGTAGATCAATCCCTTCTGTCGCTTGGCAATCAGCTGTGGCGGCTTCGATGGATTGTCCAGATCAATGAAGGACACTTCGCTGGTCTCGCTACTGGAGGACAGCAAGAACATGTACTTCCCGCTTCGAGCTTTCTGGAAGTACGCGCTGTAAATTTCGTCGTCTTCCCTGTAAAGCAGCTCGTCCGTATCTTTACTCCCAATTTTATGGCGCCAGAGCTTGTCCTGGCGGTGGGCTTCGTCCTGCGTGGCGTAGTAAAGCACAGAGGCATCCTTTCCCCAGCGCAGACTCGAGATATTTTCGATCCGGTCCGAAAGCAACTCTCCAGTCTTAAGATCCTTCACGTAGGCCGTGTACGTCTCGTAGCCACTGAAGTCCACCATGTACGCGAGATAGCGGTGGTCGGGGCTTGGAGACACGCTGGCCACCTGGCAATGGTTGTGACCCTTAGCGATCTCGTTCTCATCCAGCAGTAACTCCTCCGGTGCGTTCGCAGTTTTGGCCTTGCGGCAGTGGTAAGCGTAGCTGCTTCCCTTCACCGTCCGGTTGTAGTACAGGTACGCGCCGTGAGGGTACGGGTAGTCCTCGTCCGTCTCCTGGACGTGCGACAGTAGCTCATCGTAGAGGTTGGCGCGCACGTTGGCGAGGTGCTTCGTCTTGACGTCCGTGTACTCATTTTCCTTGCGTAGATGTCCCAGCACTTCCTCGTTCTTGCGAGAGTCGTCCCGAACGTAGAAGTACGGGTCCTCCAGGTACAAGATCGGCTTCATGGGGCTCGAACCGCGGTTCTGACCCGCGACGGCGCCGAACGGTACCATCTTGGGCCGCTTTTCGAGCACAGGCGGACGTACACGCTGTGCAAGGGTAGAGTATGCCGCGCGACGAAGGCGAACCATGTATAGCGCCGCGGCCGTGCCGACGCCGACCGTCAGGTTCAATGCGCTCAGGCGGCTCATGATCCTTGGTGGGCTCTGTCTGCTCCCTACCCTGATGGGGGGATTGTATCCAGGGATTGGTGTAGTAACATCGAGATTAGTACTACTAAAGTATTATACTAGAGTACTGTACCTGTAGTAGCGGAGAATTATTGCTGTAGTCAATCAGCGGCAGGTAAGGAAGTGACCTCTGTTTAGTATTGTTTGGCTGATTTACGTGTGCTAGATATGTCCATCCGGCCGGGCTGCGATACTGCACGGCAACGGTATTGACGGTTGTAGCAGAGGCCGCCTGTGCAGTCGCCTTGTTGCCGACAACAGCATAGCAGCATTACGACTGCACCAACGTCATCCTTTCTAGCATGTTCACGGTAATCATAGTCTCTGTATCACACCAAAGCAGTCATACTAAACCAAATAGCATCATCTACACTGTACACAATAGCAGTCAAAAGAGCAGCATACCGCGAGCTGTGCAGGGTCCGCATACACTGGGTTTGACCAAAATCCGTCCTCCTTCTTTCTCTTTGCATTCGCTCCGACTTGCGAGCAACCACTGCCCCACCTTTGCGTGCTCAGCAGCTGCTTTATCCGCCGCGTTTAGTGGAGCAGGCCTTACTTCTGTAGTGCAAGGCTCCGTGCTAATTGCCGAAAGCAGCGGTCTTCATCTCTGTTGTAGTGCTTATCGCATTGTATACCGCTTCCTCTAGACATCAAATATCCTCTGGTAGTCATGCATACAGCCTCTTGTATCCCCCGTACGCACGTTGTCAGAACAGGATATGCACCTTGCTCTGCACTCAGCGTCTCTGCAGCGCGATAGACCCCATGCGCCTCGCAGCTTCGTAACTCCCAGTGGCGCGTGCGCTCAATCTCACGAGCAATGTACTGAACGTTTGAATTCTAAATCAGTTGTGCGGACTTCTCACCAACCTTGGTTTCGCCTTTTTTTTTTTAAATAAAAACTAAATTGTTGAGAGTCTCAACTTGAGACCATTCCGCCAAATCGTTATGCGTGATTAAGGAAGGTTGAGTTGGAGCTCGAAATCTTTAGCGATAAAATCTAGCTAAACCGTCGTGAACTCAGGAAATCCTCTGATCATCAGACTGATGAGTGAGAAATCCTGATACAAAACGACCCTCGCCGGGTTCCATAACTTTCCTCTCCGGCTTTAAGGGCCGTTAATCATTACTAGAAGGTAATTAGCAAGACTCGCAGTATAACCGCCCAGTCACTCGCACTTGAACGTCCTTAAACAGAAGTATGTTTTAAAAAAAGTGTCCCATAATGTGAAATGATAAATCGTCTCACCTAACCCGTTTTCTATATGTGTGTCTTGAACGCTGTAAACTGGGTTAATGAAGCAGTAAAACAACGTAAAAACGATTATGTGTGTTTCATTATAGGGAGGCCATAGGAGACTTTGCCCCAATTAATATTTATATACACTACTGATTGTACAGACAACCCTGGCTAACTTATTAATAATATATGGCGTATCACAGCCGCACAATGAATGGCTGCAAGACCAGAACTTCAACTGCTTGACTAACTTCATCATTCTCTAATTTGTTACCGATTCAGATAGTCTAGAATACTAAATCAATTTAAACCTCCTCGCCACGCCCAAACAGGAGGCGGTGCCAATGCAACAACTTTTGAGCCCTTTGACTGGAATTTCTCCCCAAAACCCTAGATATCGATCCGAAGCTTTTTCAGATGTGATCTCTGGTGCTAAACAAATATGAAAGTGCGTATTTTTCATACATCTATCAAATGTATTAGAAAAATCTCAATCTCAAATGGACTAGGAATATCCCAATTGAGAATTAAATTTGACGTTTAACAGGTACTAGGATTACGCGAAGGCTGATATAGGATAAACGAATTCATTAGTAAGAGTAGTTCTATGTTTACAAAGGATAGGCAGACCTACGCTCGCGTTGGGAGACTGACCAAAGCTTGAATAAGCTAATCCCACCTAAATTAGAGAGAACCAGGGCCGACTGACGGTTTGCTATCCACCATTCTATCTCTACACTGCCTTATCTCCGTTGATCTAAACGCTGATCGAGGGAGTTAGGGTAAGCGCTGACAATCGTAGGTATGGTTGGCGATAAATAGATGTACACCTTTGCCGATCCGACACTGCCATCACGGCTCGACGTATCGTTGACCTGTTGTCGAAGGTTGCGTTTGCCATGTCATGCCTTGGCGGACGAGCAAGGCGTTGGGCGTACGGACGTAGACTCACTGACCCTACGTGCTTCAGCACGTACGAGGTGTTCAAGGAGGAGCTCAAACAAGCGTTTGAGCCCCCGCAGAAGGAGTTCCGATCGAGGGCTGAGTTCCTCGATCTGCAACAGGGCAAGCATGACGTACATGCTTACGCCCAAAGGGCACGGGACTTGGTCTCGAATATCGTGACCAACCCGATTGACGAGGTGACAAAGGTCGTCACGTTCATGATAGGCCTTAGAGATGGGCCTGTGAAGACCTATCGCTTCCGAGAGGTCCTGAACCAATGGACCTCTCGAATGCGACAGCTGCTAGTTCCCAACAGCGTCGTGGGTCTACGAATGTTCGATGTTTCCGCAGCGGAAACATCGGTAACTATGCCCGAGAGTGCACAGCGCCTGTGCACGCGGCCAGGGGCCGTCGTGGCGATACTAGGTATCGTCACGGACAACCAAAAAACTAAGGCAACCAGCAGGGAGCCCCGCCCCTGCTGGTGATGCGGTCCAGCGTGTCGACATCGGACACGCTGTATTGAAGGCCGCTGCCCCCAGTGAGAGTCAATCTCACTGCAAGAAGCAAGATGACAAGCCGAATGTTGTCATCCGGAAAGTAAGCTCGAAAAGAGAGAGATCTCTTCGTGCTCTAGTGGACTGTGGTGTTCGACTACAGAGCCTTTTAAGGCTTTAATTCAAGGAAGTGAAAACATCTCGAAGTCTATTGGAAGTGAGACTAGCAACGGGTGTCGTTGTTAGAACCGAGAAAAGAAGTTCGTCAACGAGCTTATCGTTCTAGACTTAGACGATAAGTTCGCCTTGGTGTTGGGCATGCCGTGGCTTGCGCGGCATGATCCGGTGATCGACTGGACGAAGCGTACGATCGTGTGCTTCGGGAGCAGCAACGCGACAGAGAGCGATGGCCCTGTCGGCGCAGCACATGCACCGCGTGGTGCATGTGACCCTCCAGCAGAGACAGCGTGATGCGCGGTTGTTTCCGATCATCCCGTGCGGACACCAACGCCTGCGAGAGTCGTTGGAAAGAAGAGTGACTCGAACCAGCAGGGCCTCGTTCGATCGGATTCGAGAAGGTCTCGAAGCGCCGGGTGCGACGCGGTTGTGTCGACTGTTAATGTCGACACACAATCAAATAT
>KV724130.1:0-31624 GCA_000500205.2 Phytophthora lateralis | reverse complement strand
TTTGAAGCTGTCGAGTTCATGTAATCACAATGGACTGATCTTTTTGTTTGTTTGTAAAACTCGTCTTTTTATACAATATCGACTTTTTTCTAGGACTCAGATGTTATTTTTGACCAATCAGCTATTTTATTTTCGGCTGGCGTATTTTTTTGTAGACATCGGCTTACTATGGAGGATACAGGTATGCGGTGGTGTATTTTTCCGTCGTCGTTGCAAGTAATTTACATAAAACCTAGATCCGACCAGATCTGCAGACGACCCGAAAAAAATTCTACCGAGCGCGCCACTTGCCAGACTTTCAGAGCTTCTTCGTGCAAAGCACGACTTTGTATTCCAAACCCCATTCTTCCAACCCTGGTGACACCACCCGGGACCACTGTTATTATAGCCACGTGTACATGTCATGCCCGTACAGTTTTTACTTTGCAGAAAGTCACTTCGATTGTTTCCACCATGTTACGGTGTATTAAAGGTGTCCACGTATCGAGCTCGGATCTTGGTCGGTGCTGCCGGGGGATGTGGCTTCGTGGGATTGCGAAGGCTTGGCGACAGAGCCATGTGCTTGGAGGAATCCTGTCTCGTGATTGGAAACGTGGGCACTGATGCTGCAGGGCTCTGTGGCTCGTACACACCCTGAACTGCCTTCGCGCGTCGAAGAGCTTCCTCGATCTCTGGTGGTGGGGTCAACGGCTCGTATTGCGTCTCGCCCATCATCAGACGAGATTCTTCGTATTCGGCGTCCTCGCTATCCGCATCGTTGCCTTCGGTTGCTGTAGTCGAGGTGTGTGCATCATCCGTTTCACTCTTCTGCTGGTCGTTTTGAGAAGTTGCTTCATCAGGGTGAGGTCCTCTGAAACCAAGAAGCCATTGCTACAAGGCACACGACAAATTAGCTTCCCAGCTTGCAGTAGCTCCACACTCAATACAACTTACCGCCCACGACGGCCGTTTAGCTGTGTTTCTACTATTTTCCTGTTTAGGCGGCTGTAGGTGGTGCTCAGTGGCATCCTCAGTACTCGTAGATTGGTCCTCAATCACCTGATAAGATCAAAGTTAGTTGATTGTGTCACTCGCGACTGCGTGCACAAATCCACCTACCTGTAAAATTTGTCGCTCTGCTTCCTCTAAAATTACCAGAGTTCTGCGCATCGGGTGGTCTTCTGGTAGGTCGTCAAATTTATGGCGCATCGGGGATCGAGTCTTCATGTTTCCCAATGCTGTCAGTCCGTAACGGTTGGTTGCCATCGGGTCCACTCCGTACTCAAGCAGAATCATGACACACGAAATACTGCCATCCCATGCTGAAAGATGCAGAGCCGAGTCACCGTTGTCGTTTACTGTACGGAGACTAACAGCGCTTTGCAGGAGAAATTTGACGCATTCAAAGTTGCCTTGGAAGCATGCAGCAAGCAGTGGTGTATTCCCCGCTTCGTCTCGAGCTTCTAAATCTGCAGCAAACTCACTGAGTAACATAACGGAGTCGATATCACCCAGTTCGCATCTGCGTGTGTACAACCACAGCAAAATAGTGAGCTTCTTAGCCAGGGAGCACACAAAAGACGACAAAGTACGGGTATTCCTACGCCAAATGAAGTGGCGTGCCCTTCTCAGCAACGTCTCGTTGGTTCGGAGAGACTCCTCGCAGTAAAACATCTTGAAGCTTCCGCAACTCATTTTTCCGGACAGCATCGAAGACAAGCGAATTTGAGGGGTACGTCAGCTGAGGTTGGCCGTACGACTTCTGATCATTGCTGACACGTGTCTCGCTGGCTTGCCCAACATTCTCAAAGAATCGATTCCAGACAGCACCAACTCGCGTAGGCGTAATTGGTGGAGTTACGTTGTCCTTGGTTGTCGGAGATTCGTCCGGATCGTCTAGAAGTGGCGGAGGGGAATCCAAGATTTCTGGTGCATTTTCATATTGATACTGCTCAAACGAGTGTCGATAACCGTCATACTGTTGCTGCTGGTCGCTAGATGCTCGTTCCCGAAATTGATTGCCAGATGTGACGCTGGTAGATCCCTCAGTATCAAGTAGATGGTAGTTCTCTCCGATCGATTCTTGTACGCTCTCCAAATGCGCAAGATCTTCTGAAATCTCGTAGAACCCTTGGCTATCACGGCGGCCCAGACGGGGGTCATAGTGGTGCGGCTGATGGTGATCACTCCATCTAGCTTGAAGTTCCCTGCATGACTCAATGACGCTGGCATTTTCTTGTAAGCTGAGGTGAAGTTTTTCCTGCATGCTGTCTTCGTAACGCGAGTGCTCTAAGCGCTCTCTCCCCAATTTTTCTTGTGCTGTCCGAGCAATCGATTCCAACAGTTCACAGCGAGACGACAATGCGCGATGGGATACACGGCTAGCTTCCAGCTCTAATTCACGGACTGCTAGCTGATTTTGAAAATTAGCACATCGATTTTGCTCCTACAACCAATGTTTTCACATTAGTTTCCGCTCAGTTTTATCGATGCACAACGAGGCTCCTACCTTTTTCAGCTCTTCGGCTTTTCCAGCCAGATTCGATGACGTTTCTTCTAACTGAACACGGTAGTGAGCTTCTCGGCCATTTGATGCCTGGTTGTTCGAAAATGAAGCTATCAGTAAACATTCTCAGCCATGTTAGCTATCACAGAGTTTACCTGCAGGCTGGCACTAAGAGCACCAATTTGCCCCCGCACTTCTTCGACGAGCTGATACACCGTTTGCGATTCAGAGGCCGAGTGATTCGGGAGAATTTGAAAAAGATAAGAGTGGAGGACAGTCAATGCATCTCTCTCCACACCACTTGTATGTCTGCGCTCGCTTGCGTATGCCGAGCTGTGGTAAGGAACTACTGCTGGTTTTGCTGGACTCGCATTGCTGTCGACACCCTGCAGAAGTTGGACACACTCGACATGATTTTCCAATATACTCAATATCAACGGTGTCCGCCCTTGAGAATCCTCATCCTTCGTGCTTGCTCCGTACGCCAGTAAGCTCCGTACGACTCCAAAGTAACCGTGCTTTGCTGCAATGTGCAGAGCAGTCTCACCTTCAGTGTTTTTCTGACTGAGCAGTGTCTGATCGCAGCCGCGTAAAACAAACATAACGACACCTTCGTTTCCAGTATAAACAGCGACGTGAAGTGCTGTGTTGCCGCTGCTATCGTGTGCTGAAAGTGACGCATTTGATTCGACTAAAAGCTTGGCGATACCCTCGCTCTCGGTTTGACAAGCCAAAATGAGGGGAGTAGCATCATCGCGAATAGCTCTAGCGTCAAGCTTGGCACCGTAGTAAACCAGCAGGGCGGCGGCTGGCTCGTTACCCAACTTACAAGCAACGTGCAGCGGGGTAAGACCATCCGAATTCACAGCTTGGAGATCCATTCCAGAGTGCAGCATAATGCTCAGCTTTCTGGAATCAGTCTCCGATGGTTCTTCGGCTGACACGGCTGCAAACAGTTCTTCGCCTGTGTACGCCCGAGCTCCCGGATGAGACGGAAGTGTCCACTGAGAATCTTGCGTGCGCTGATTGTAGTAGTACGTAAGACCGTCCTCCGTCTCACAGGCTACCCACTCATTTTCGGCTTCCGAGACTGCTGGTCTTGCTCTTGCTGCTTGTCGCGGCATGATTGTCATCACTGCCTGCTTCGCTTCAGTTCCTACCCCCTCTTCGTGACCATCTACCTCTCTCTCTACAGACGCTAAGCGTGGTGGAGACTGCACCACTTGGGTAGATGCCTGTCGTGGGGCTTCCTGTGCATG
Organism: Phytophthora lateralis; assembly: GCA_000500205.2. NCBI lineage: Eukaryota > Oomycota > Peronosporomycetes > Peronosporales > Peronosporaceae > Phytophthora > Phytophthora lateralis. Next base: position 27,880 of record KV724130.1, on the reverse strand, counting down.
TACCATCATGTGTCGGGTTACTGTCGTATAGCGGATCGGCGACTGTCCGAATCCGCCATGTTCGTCCACAGACAACAACCCTCCGGGGCTTCCTGGTGTCCCCAAGCTCTCATCAAACGATCTAGGCGACAACGACATGACTGGCGTTGGGTCATCTCCATCTTCTCCTTTGCGATTCGCTCGGTCAAGTTCGTAGTAGTCACTCTCAGCGCCAGATAAGTACTCTAAGAGTGCAATGTCGTCTTCCTTCTCTTCCTCCTCCTTCCCAGGTACATGCTCCGCCGGCACAAACCCGTTGTCTCTGCCACTTCCCGTCTTGGTCTCCGCCTCCATCGACGCCAGAACAGTCACAGGGATCACAGGCTCCTCCAGCTGATCCGAGTGCTCACTGCTCGTACTTCCCACTCCACGTCCAGCGTCGCGTTGTTCTTCACCCTGGCTATGACTTCCTCTCTCTGCTGCGCTCTCCATCTCCGCCTTAGTCCGCGTGTCGACTCGGAGTTCTTCACTAGCCGTCGACGCTGCGTTTCTGTGTCGGTTCGCAGTCGTTCGCGCTCGTCTCCCCGTGCGTCTGGAGCTCGTCCACTCGCCTTCGTCCTTGACAAGTTGATGGGATGTAGCGCTTTCCTCTTCCGTCATGGTGGGCAATGGGGTGGAGGCTGTGAGCGTAGTACTTGTGCACCGGATCCGTTCTTATGAACTTAACATCCAATGGTTGGCGACTCTTCAGGATCGGATCCTGCTGTGCGGCATATCTCACGTATGCTGCACGATAGGTGGTACCACTTCAAGAATAGATGGCTACATTGAGAACAGCAGTTGCAGTTTGCAGTCTGTGACTTGATCAGCGCTTTGTCTGTCTGAAATGGAGCCTCGTAGCAGTGCGTTGACTAGCGCCGGCGCTTCCATGATAATGAACCGGTACGCGAGAGTCGCTGACACAACTGGTTGGTGCTCTCTGGGCCTCATCACTTGCCGCTGCCCCTTGACAGGTCCAAGATGCCGCAGACATTGACGCTTGACCACGTTTCGCCAGCTACTCGGTTGCTGGAGAAGCGTCGGCAGATGTTTGAGGTACAGGAGGCACTGGACGCCCAGAAGGAGGAGTTTGCGCGTCGCGAAGATGCCTTCCACCGACGCGAGGAAGGGCTGCGCAAGAAGGACCTAGAGCTGCAGGAGTCGCTCATCAAGTTCAACAAGTTCTTGCAGGAGAACGAGTCCAAGCGCAATCGTGCGGTTAAGCGAGCCAGTGACGAAGTCAAGCAGCGGATGAACAAGGAGCAGGAGGTGGCGAAGCTGCAGGCCCAGCTCACAGTTCTTCAGCGCGAGAGCGATGCGCTCGGGGCACAGGTCCGTCACCACCTCAAGTATACTCGCTACTTGGAGCTCGTACAGGAAGCTGTGCCCGAGGACTACCCCGAAGTGAGTGACCTTGTGAACCGTTATCATACCTTGCGCGAGACCAATCGCGACCTGAGCCGAAACCAAATCACGCACGAAGAGGAAAGCGAGTCCAAGCGACTTGAGTTTGCAGCCTTCCAGAAGGAACGTGCAAACGAAATTCTCACCTTTAACAACCGCATCGCTGCGCTACAGCGAGCTCTCGAGCGCGAGGAATTGCAGGCTGTGCGTATGCAGCACGAAACGGATGCAAGTCTACGAGCCACGACGCAGAAAACATTGGCACTTGGTCAAATCATCATGGCGATCGGCAATCTTCTGCAGCGGTGTACCAGTGGCATTCACGGGCAGATCCTCAAGCACGTCGAAGGCAGTTTCCACGCTCAAGGAGGTGGTAACCAGTCTGGTAACGACAGTCACGATGGTGCTGGTGGAGCAGCTGCTGGAAACTCTGCTTCAAGTGCACCAACGAACGCTTCCAGTGGGAAAAGCAGCAGTGGAATTTCGGAGGCAGACGTGATCCACCACGGCCAGCGCGCAATGATCGATCTAGATGTCGTCGCTGCTTACATGATGGACTTCACTGCGATCGTACAAGGACGCATTGATGCACAAAGGGCTCAAAAGAAGGCGGCAGCTGCTGCTGCCTCACAAGCAGCGGGAGCGGTGACCTTCACAGGAGGAACTGGGGATGGAAATCATACTGGTGCCTCCTCGATTGGAGGTGGTTCAACTGCCACCATTCATGGAGCCAGATAATCACAAACACGAGAAAGATATACGCAAAACGTACCATTTGAATAAAGTATCACCATCTTCACAGTGTACCTCTCACTTCCGTTGCTTCTTGCTCTTGTCACTCTTGGTGCTGGTACGCTGGTTGACAGCAGAGCGCAGGCGCTTACTTTTGATCTGCGCGTACTGCACTTTATCGTCGTAGCTCGTAAAGAATCGATCCAATCGAGTTTGCACATGCTTCCCACTGGAGGCTGCTGCTGCTTTAGCCTTCTCTTCAAGGGGTTGCAGCACGCCATCACTTTTCTGTTGGTCCCACCCGAAAGCATTGGCACAGTAATTGCGCAGCGCAGTCAAATCTGGAGCACTCCACGAGAATCGAGCATCGGACCGATCTACTTGCGGGGTCATATACGCCTGTACGACCTGCTTACTAGGGAATTCGTCCCCTAATTCCCACTTTCGTCGCGCAGTTGCATGAGATCGCTGGAACTTTTCACGAGCTGTTTCACCATCACTTTCTTCGCTGTCACCGTCCGATTCATCGGCGTCTTTGCCATTTGCCTTCTTCTTTCTCTTCTTCGACCCTCCGGCAGCTACGCGTTGGGCCTCCTTAGCGACGTCAAATTCGCGGACCCATTCTTTGAACTCACGCAGGCCCTCAATACCCGGGTATGCAGCCGCAATCTCAGTTGCATTCACAATGCCAATACCTCGCACACCATCCGTATAATCACTGCCTAGAAGTAGGGCGATTGCAATGATCTGCTCTCGCGAAAAGCTCAGTTCTCTCTCGATGTCGCGAGCCGAAAAGGCCTCAACGAATTTTTGGTGGTGGAAAATGTTTTTGTAGACACGCTGGCCACCGAACGGGAAAATATCGCTATCATCTGTGATGACGCCGTCAACGAGCCCAAGTTGTTCCAGTGCTGCACATTGTGCCTCGGCTTCCATTGGGCTTACAAGAAACGGCACTCCAAACAGACGCAGCAGTGCCATGACTTCAGCCACCATATCATCTGTAATACCTTCCGTATCACGTAGCTGCCGATTGCGAAGCTTCTTCAGCTCAAGTTGTTCCTTTTGCAATGCGACTGTATCCATCTCCTGTTGGGAACTGTCCACTGCTGCACTTGGTTGAGGAGACTCGCTCGGTTGCGAGTAATGAAGATAACGAACCCGAGTACGGCTTGACGACTCTTTTTGTTCACTAGCTATTGAAGCCGCTAACGCAGCTTGCAGCTGCTCATGGCTGTCTTCAGCTTCAGTATCTGCTGGGCCACCAATTTGCTTTTCCTCCTCTTCTTCATCGATAACAACCACGTCAGTATTTTTGCCTCCCTTGGGCTTCCCTTCGTCGTCAGAAAGCTCGAGTGGAGCCTCGGCCGTGCCCTTTGTTGGGGTAGTGTGAACTCCCATTCTTTCCCCTAGAGTTCCACCCGGACTTCCATAAGTTCCTAGTCTTCCACCATGCTGTTGCGAGTGCGCTTGTAGTGCTCTTCGAACAGCACCAGCTGCCCATTGAGTAAGATTGGAGGCAGTAGTCATTGCAGATTGCAGCGCCTCATCTTTCAGCAAATCAAGATCTTCATGGGCCTTTGCATCCTCCATCTCATTTTTAAGTGTCAAGAACAGTTCATCCGTGCCTTCCTCGTCCTCTTGCTGGTCGTCTTTTTCTTCTTCATCCACCAGAAAGCCAGCCCCAGGAGATTTTTGCCTTACTTCAGCTAGTGTCTGCGAATGTGATGGCTTAGAGGGCACAATTTCAGCAGGCACGTCCTCCCATTCCATTTCCTCATCGCTTTCAACTTCTCTGCCACCACTCCCGTTTTCACCCACCAGGATGGCTGTAACGTGAGTCGGGACCTTTACTGTTCCTACAATCTTCTCAAGCTGACTTGTTGGTTCTCGCTCAACATTTTCTGTGAGTGAAGAAGTGCTGTCGAACTCATCTGATGCTGGGGCAGGCACCTCCTCCCAGTCCACATCATCGTCCACGTCGTCCTCTTTCTTAGCTTTGTACTTCTTGGAAGATATTACAGGAACAGACTCTGCTGAAGATGCTTGTAACAGCTTCTGAAATTGCGCCATCTTTTCCGGATCGACATCTTCAAGCTTCAACGAAACTTTAACATCACTCACAGGCTGTTGCGTCAAGTCAACCTTGGCAGCAGCTTTGACTGGGGAGGGTGGAATTTCCGTCTTGAGTTTCGCCAGCCGGAGCTTCTCGATAGCAAGCATAGGTTCCTGTTTGACACGAACCTGATGGCGCGCAACCCAAGCTGCAGTCACCTCCGTTGCAGCAACATCAGGAACAAATCCCGCCTCACCCGAATAAAACTCGGACAGAGGTCGCTTCTCCACCGCTTTAAAGGCATCACCACGTGCATCTTGCTTGCTTTTTGACTGCACAAACTCGACCACAGCGCTTCGTTCAGCGATATCGTTCCGTTCAATCTCGGCTACCACGTTGTCTGCTTCTTCAACTCCTTTTTTGCGCTCCTCGTCTTTCTGATACACGTAGAAGCGATTACTATTCGAGTCAATCCGATGACCCGGCCCCAACTCAGCACCACCCTCCACTTCCATCTCCTCCTGTTTCTTCTGCCTCTTGGCAGCTTCAATCCGTCGGTTAAGCGCGCTGGTCTGCAAAAACGCTGAAATCTGCGTGTGCGAGTACTTCTCCGGGTTTCCAGCCAGCGGAATGAACTGGTCTCTCACCTCCTGTCGTCTGTCACGCAGGATCTTCTGGATCATGTCTTTCTGCAAGTGTGGCGGCAATGAAAACACCGCGTGCAGGTCGATCTTCGACAGTCGTGAGGTGTCCAGCTCGATGTCGTCCAGCGTCAGCTCTTCTCCTTCCTCTTCGGACTCTGCTGCAGCCTCCCAGACCATCTGCACTCCGTTCCCCTCCTCACTCTTCTTCTCCTCCGCAATCTCCTGTGTAGTATCCCGTTCTACCTCCCGTTCTACCTCTTGTTCTACATTACCCTCAGCCTCCTCCTCGTCCTTCTTGCTCGAAGCCTCTGGCAACGTGAACCCCGGGGCCACAGCAGGTGCGGGTGCTCCTCCGCTCTTCTTCATCTACAGATACACAGCATCTCATTAAGAGCCATCCCACTCTACACTCGTTCTACCCCCACCCTACCTGTTTGAGCCTGTTGAGTAGAATGCGCTGTGCAGTGTGTCGCAGATTGGCTGACTGCAGCTCCTGTCGCTTCCTGCGCCTGGCCGTCGTGCGTTTCTTGATCTCGGGCGTCTGTCCGTCGAACACGAAGACGGGCCGCACCCCGTAGTAGAGCAGCTTGGCCACGCGATGGAGAGTGCCAAGTAGGTGGGCGTTGCGGATCATGTTGCCCTCGTCGTCCCGCATGGCCTTGACGAACTGCGTGAGCCAGATGCTGGCGTCCACGGCCAGCACCTGCCCCGCCAGCGACTCGATCTCGATCTGCCGCCCCACGGGCGCCAGCAGCACCCACAGATTCTGTACCCCCATGCAGTACAGTACCCAAAACGTCATTGAATTAGGTCTAGGATGGTCAGTATTTGTAAAAAGCAAAAAAAAAGGTATCTCTAATTTAGTGACCAAATTCTTTGGCATTTCACTTAGGGTGCCTTCCCTGCCTGCTGCATTCACTGCTCGATCTTAATCAGTCATTAGCCTGGCCCTTGAATCTGCTCGAGATGCTATCGACTGGTCTTGGCGCTCGGAGCTGACAAAGATGAGTCTTGTGTCCACTGTCGAGATGTCATGGGACACGATACTGCTCTCGGACGGCGTCACGTGAGCCGTGTGCAACGTTACAGCTAACTCGATGTGAGTGCTCTGCCTGGTCCGGTGCTGCTTTCAGCTCGAGGTCATTCACCAATTTCCAGTCAACAGTACACAAGTCACCAAGAAGTGCAGGGAACGATGCTGCGGTCTCTGGCGGAGAACTCGTTCAGCGTTCTGAGCTACAACGTGGCGGGCCTGCCGGAGGTCATCTCGAGCGGCAACCCGTCCGAGAACAGCGTCGAGATCGGTAAGCGTATCAGCAACTGGGATGTTGTGAACGTTCAAGAGGACTTCAACTACCACGCCTACATCTACTCGGAGAACACCAATGTGTACCGAACCGCCACTAGCGGAGGTGTTCCGTTCGGAGACGGCCTCAACACGCTGTCGAACTACTCGTTCAGCAACATAACGGACTTGACGCGCACCAAGTGGGAGGACTGCAGCACATTCGATGGTTCCGACTGTCTTACCCCCAAGGGCTTCACGTTCTTGGAGATTCAGCTGGCTGACGGCGTCACCTTCGATCTCTACAATCTGCACGCGGATGCAGGTGTCACGGACGCCGATGAAGTCGCGCGTGCGTCGAACCTCGCACAGCTCAGCGAGTACATCACTGCCAACTCGGCTGACAACCCCGTCATCATCATGGGCGACACCAACACTCGCTACACGCGCTCGGATGATACAATCCTCGAGTTCGTGGAGGGACTGGGGCTCACGGACGGCTGGGTGGAGTACGTTCGTAATGGTGTGTATCCTACGAAGGGGGCCGATGCTATTGTGTGCGATGAGAGCAACATGACCAACACGTGTGAAGTCGTGGACAAGATCATGTTCCGAGGAAACAACTACATCGCGCTGACGCTGGATAAGTGGAGCAACGAGAATGCTGCATTCCTGGACGACGCTGGTGCCATGCTTTCGGATCACCCTCCAATTTCGTCAACCTTCTCGTGGGTACTAAACGACGAGATTCGTTTAAGCAATGCTGTGGGAGGCCCACACGGAGATCAGTTCACGGATGTTGCATCGGCTGCGGGCGGACAGACCGTGAGTTCGATCACGATGCGATCGGGCTCACGTGTGGATGCAGTCAGTATCGCGGTGTCAGCACCAACTGCAACAACCTTCTCGCACGGTGGCACTGGAGGCACGGCCAAGACATTGACTCTGTCGTCTGGGGAGTATATCACATCGATCGAAGCTCACTGGGGCAAGTACAATAGCCACACGCGCATTTTCTATCTCAAGTTTACGACAAGTCTTGGCAACATGCTGTCCGGTGGAACCACTACTAACGACGGCACTACCGTGTATGCCCCTGACGGTTACCAGCTCAGTGCCTTCCACGGCCGTGATGGTGACGAAATTGACGCGCTGGGTGCGATTTGGACGAAGATTTCGGCTTAGGGCAGAATATGCATGTGACCAAGGCATTACGCTTTATTGAGCATTCACCAAATGCAGCATTGAACGCGTGTTGCCACAAAATGCATTGAACTTAAGACGCTTTTTAGCAGTTGTGGTTTGAGAGTACAACGTCTTTCAATATGACACCTCGTCGTTTTGATAACCCGATATTTCTGATCATTAATCAGTACATATAAAATTGCATATATCTAATCCCTCTGAAATCGATTCGGTGACCCTCCTGCGCTCATTGAGAGAGACCTCTGTACTGTTCTTCCTTATTACCAGTGGAAATGTTACCATTGGTAATGATTACCACTGAGAGGGATGTCTGATTCAGATACAGGCAGGATCTGAACGGCCGAGCCCAACTATAGACTCACCTATTTGAATGGACCTTGGTCAATATCGTTGTCGACGCTTGATGGTCAGCATTTCCTAACGTCGATCGGATTGTTGCATCAGCTACTCCATTTTGGGCTACCTTCGCGTAGGAAGCGTGAAATGGTCTACTAAATAATGATAAGAGTTATTACAGATTCCGCCCACTAACTTGCGAACACGGTCTGTTTATACCCCTTCAAAAACAATACGAGGTATGTATGTGGTTTAGGAGGTTTAGGAGGTGATCGGGAGGTCCGAGTTTCAAATCTCCCGGCGTCTGGGTGAAAATGAAGGCGAGCACCATATCAAACTGTTTCCGTAAGACAGGAGTCATCTTTCCGGAGGAAGCCGATCAGCAGAAGTCAGTAGTGCGAAGAGAACGTGTACGGAGCTTTTAATTTGAGTGAGACACCTGCAATAAAAGATTTATTGTACATAACTAAGAACCTGTTTGAATTTAAAAAGGACAGCTGTGCAAGTAAGTGGGCGGAATCTGTAATAACTCTTATCATTATTTAGTAGATCATTTCACGCTTCCTACGCGAAGGCAGCGCAAAATGGAGTAGCTGATGCAACAATGCGATCGACGTTAGGAAATGCTGACCATCAAGCGTCGACAACGATATTAACCAAGGTCCATTCAAAGGTATGGAAGCAAAACCCACTGACTCGTGACAATCTTGACGCCGAGTTCAACTGTGACAGCTGGCAACTCAACTTATGTTTTCGAGATAGGGCCTCGGATCTGTTCGGCCATCCAGCGAAGTACATGTACTGTATATTCTTAGTCTCGTCATGTTGGGATATCAATAAGCTTACCGTGTTTTAACAGATGTACGTATATGTATGTATTAAAATACTTAATCATCAACCTGAAATTTTGCCGCTGTTGAATCACGCTCCTCCGGTGGGGAGTTTTACTCAGAGACTCTCGAGTCGAGAGCTCATCTAATCTCAACCACCAACACGCTGCATACATGCACCAAACGTTTGTGAGGAGTTGGGGCAACAGGAAGTCATATTGTATTAACCCTGTAAAACATGTCAGAGGGAATTGATACAAGGCGAGTCATCAGCAACATATCCGTTGAGTAGGGTATCGGCAGCTTTAAATTTATAGAGCTGCCTATTATCTCTCAAGCGGAGCTGAAACAACCGTGTTGTCAGCGGCAGGTGATACTTACTTTCGAGCAAAACAGTTTGAAAAGTACTTTTTGCAGGCACTGTCAATACCATCTACGTACAGACATTCCACAGAGTTAAGCATTACTACAAGTAGTATTAGCGAAGCATTGGCTGATGCTCTTCAACAACTGGATTTTGAGAACCAGGATTGGGTCCCCCGCTAATCCACTGACTAATACATGTACCAGGTACATGTATATTCCTTGCATTGTGGTAGGCTATCAGTGCCACAGACTCAATGGCAGCTACAAGATTATTACTCCCTCCGGGTGGAAAAGATTGCCTCGATGGTCTTCCACAATATCAGACTGTATTTGATAGGCTTCATAAAATGTTAGGGGTTATCCCAAGATCGTCTTGTCCTCATTCAATGAGGCTCATTGACCTCAAGCAGGACGTTGCGCATGGGCGAGAAATAAAAGCGGTTGAAGCGCATGACCATGGGCGGTCACCACAGCCCTGCGCGCGACCCGCCTTGGCTCTCCCTGTGGAATGGGGTTGGCGTTGAGGGCTGGTAGCGTTAGCGCTAACTAGATACCGATAGGTAGTGGTGATGTAGGTCTTTTCGCCTCGGCAGCATGGTCGTTTTTCATACGTTTGGCCAACAAAGTTTCTTCGTTTGTGGCGCTCAAACGACCGACTTTGCCATCTGCTTTTACAGGTAATCATACCAGGCCGGAGAAAGTGTAATACTACACGTGGGGTTGTACCACAGATGTAACGCAGCATATCCTGTTTTCCGCTCCACAAAGAACTGCCACGTTTCCCTATCCCAAAGCAAAAAAGCTGATCGATTTTTCATTAATTTGGACGTCAAATAAAACGCGGTGGTCTCACCAATTAGTCGTTCAGCTAAGCTCATTCTACAACTGACGCTCATCAGCACACTTCGTTTGATTTCAAGGTTCCGGCACGTTGATCATGGCCGCGAATACTTTCAGCGTTATGTGCTACAACGTAGCTGGGCTACCAGCTCTAATCTCCAGCGGCGACCCTACCACTTACAGTGTAGACATGGGCAAGCGTATCGGCGACTGGGATGTCGTCAACGTGCAGGAAGACTTTAACTACCACGCCAAACTTTACTCAGAGAACACGCACGAGCACCGCACATCCACCAGTGGTGGAGTCCCGTTCGGCAGTGGTCTTAACACCCTGTCTCACGTCCCGTTCACGAATATCACGAATCTTGAGCGGATCAAGTGGAACGAATGCAGTAACTACGACAACGCGGATTGTATGACACCCAAGGGCTTCACCATGATCGAGATTCAACTGGCCGACGGGGTCACCATTGACGTGTACAACCTGCACACCGACGCCGGCGTGACGGACGCCGATCAAAAAGCACGCGCGTCGAATCTAGCTCAAGTGAGCGACTTCATCACGGCGAACTCGGCGGATAACGCCGTTATCGTTATGGGTGATACCAACACTCGATACACACGTGAGCTAGATACCATCCGTGAGTTCATTGAGGGGCAGAAGCTTACGGACGGCTGGGTGCAATCCATTCGGAATGGTGTGCCTCCTGAGAAAGGAGCTGAAGCGATCAAGTGTGAGACGGCCACTATGACAAATGACTGCGAGGTTGTCGACAAGATCATGTTCCGTGGTAATAACTACATTACGTTGACATTGGACAAGTGGAACAACGAGAATGGGGCGTTCTTGGGAGCCGATGGATCACCGCTGTCGGATCATCCTCCTATTTCGTCTAGCTTCTCTTGGACACTGAACCCCGACCTACACCTTAGCAATGCTGTAGGGGGGCCTCATGGAGATCACTTTACAGACGTCGGGCTGACCGCGGCTGGGCAGATGGTCAGCTCGATCTCGATCCAAGCTGGCGCCCGTGCTGATGGTGTAACCCTGGAGGTGTCTGACCCCACTGAGAGTACTCTTGCTCATGGTTGGACTGGTGGCACCCCAAACAAGCTGGCACTTGAGTCGGGCGAGCATATCACGTCCATGGAGGCGCACTGGGGCAAGAAGGACGGCAGGACGCTTATCTTCTACCTGAAGTTTGGCACGAGCAACGGACGATCTGTGGAGGGTGGAACCCTCACGGGGGAGAGTGCTACCGCGTACGCCCCGGAGGGGTTTCAGCTGAGCGGATTCCACGGCCGCTCGAGCGACCATATTGACGCGCTGGGCGCGATTTTCACGAGAGTGGCAGCTAGTACTCAGCAGCAGCCGCTGTAGGGCTAGACGCAGATGAGTCGTCGAGGTTGTCGATCATAAAGTCAACGTCAACACCGCCACTATCGGTGAGGATTAGCGGCAACAGAACCAGCAATCCGCAGGCCAGAAGTTTGAGTATTGGTAGTCTGCTTGACATAGCATATCCTTGGACAACAATGAAGAACTGCTGCAGCTTGAAGGGTAGATTCAATATTGCAAAGTGTACCGGAAGCTGTATTTTCGGACAATCTAATGATAATTATGATAATTATCCCAAGAATAATTTGTACGCAAGCTGTACCGTAGCCCTTCAACTGGAACTTCCAGTGGAAGGGCTACAGATTACAGATACAGATTGCGTACAACTCAACAGATCCCATGGCGTTAGCAAAAAGCACATGGGCGAACTGCTGTAGATTAATCTGTGCTAATGTATTGGTCCCATCTCAAAGCACATCTGTGTTCCTTTCCAAAGCTACAAAATGTGATCTGCTGCGACAGTAAACGTCAATTGCTGCGATGGGTCTTGAGTGAGAGAGATTTTAATTCATGTATTTCCTAACCGGGCTCTGCTGAGTCGTGTGGGTGGGTCACGCACTCACTTCTCAAGTTGCCGTCTTCACTGTAGAGCACGTTTGCGAAACATGGTGCTGCGTCAACTGGCCGAAAGCACGTTCACTGTCTTGTGCTACAATGTGGCAGGACTCCCGGCGCTCATCTCAAGTGGAAACCCAGCCACCTACAGTCTGGAAATGGGCAAGCGCATCAGCGACTGGGACATCGTCAACGTGCAGGAAGATTTCAACTACCATGCCTACCTGTACAAGGAGAACACGCAAGAGTACCGTACGGCTACAAGCGGCGGCGTGGCGTTCGGGAGTGGTCTGAACACGCTGTCACACTACCCTTTCAGTGCCACAGGGCTACAACGCACGCAATGGAAGGAATGCAGCAACGACGAGAGCGCCGACTGCATGACGCCCAAGGGCTTCACCTTGCAGGGAATTCAAATAGCGGACGGTGCCATTATTGACGTCTACAACCTTCACGCTGATGCTGGAATCTCGGCCGCTGATCAAAAGGCCCGTGCTTCTAACTTGCAACAGCTAAGTGACTATATCACTGCCAATTCGGGTGACAACGCCGTCATCGTTATGGGCGACACGAACACGCGGTACACACGTGCGCTTGACACAATTGCAGAGTTCGTGGCTGGACAAAATCTCACGGATGGCTGGGTGGAGTATATCCGCAAGGATATTCCTCCTGAGAAGGGCGCTGAAGCGATCAAGTGTGAGACGGCCAACATGACGAACGAGTGCGAGGTGGTGGACAAGATCATGTTCCGCGGCAACAAGTACATCACTCTGACACTGGACAAGTGGAGCAACGAGAACGAGGCGTTCCTCGACAAAAATGGCACCGCGCTCTCCGACCACCCACCGATTTCATCTACCTTCTCATGGTCACTCAACCCCGACCTGAACCTCAGCAATGCGTTCGGCGGGCCACACGGAACCCCGTTCTCGGATATTGGGCTGGTTGAACCTGGGCAGACTGTGAGCTCCGTTACGATCCGCGGGTCTGCCCGCGTCGACGCGGTGGCGTTAGAGATCTCAGACCCCACCGAAAGTACACTCGCTCACGGAGGAACTGGTGGCACTCCGGAAAAGTTGGCTCTGAAGTCTGGTGAGTACATCACGTCCATGGAGGTACACTGGGGCAAGAAGGAAGAGCGCACGCGTGTCTTCTATCTCAAGTTTGGCACGAACAAAGGTCGGTCGGTTGCAAACGGAACGCGCACCAAGGACAAGACCACGGTGCATGCACCGAAGGGTTTCCAACTGAGCGGCCTCCACGGGAGCGCCGGGGACAATATCGATGCTATTGGTGCAATCTTCACCAAACTGTCGGGCGACGTCAGCTCGCAGACTCAAACCGAGACTGAGACTCAACTGTAGGCACCGTTACTGGGGTGCTTTGACATCGATCAGAGCAGATCGCCCAAGCATTAGCTTGATACCTACATGTAATCTCTGTTGGGTGTTTATTGGTTGTTTGACTTCTGTTTCTTCGTCTGTCTATTAACGTGTTTTGGGTCGTTGAAGAACATTGAATCGACAAGATTAGTTGTCAGACTTGGGCTCTTGTCCATGTCCTTGTTTCGTTACCTCAGCCGTGAATGGACGTTGGTTTTAGAAAACCTTTTCTGGGACAATTGTTACTGCGTTTTATTTGCTCTTTGCAGCGCGTAAGTAGAGAGCAATGCTGTCCGTGAAAGCTGGCAACGTGCTCGAGTTCGACCCGCTGTCGGTGCTGAAAGATGGAGGAGGAGGTAGCACCAGCCCAACCAAAACCGAGGGAAGATCTCTCGCAATTGGTCGCGTGGTCGAAGTCGGCACTGAAGACGAGGGAAGAGACGGAAGGTGCACCGTGCAAGTGTCGCCCTATGAGCCTCTGCAACCATTAGACTTAAAGCGAGTGTTTTACAAGGTAGCGTTGCGTTAATGTGTTGAGTTGGTTGCAATTTGCTAAGCAAGAATTTGTCCTTTCATTCAGGTTGTGTACGAGGCTGGTGAGTTGCGCACACTCTCGTCTAAAATGGTGGGCTGGGATATTGAGCTAGAGAGTGTGGACACAAGGCGTTTGGAGTGCGGTGTCGTCAAGCAAGTGGACTGCGATATCAACTGCGCCTTGGTGCTTTTTGCTGATGGGAGAAAAGAATGGCTTGACCTCACTTTCTTCCGAGTCAAGATTCCGGGTCATCAAGCCACTCCCAGAGATGGCAGTGCTAGCGCCTGTGCCGACGATGGTGCGTATTCTTCGCCCAGTCACAAACAGCAACACCATGAAGCGCGGGAGTTGCCTAAAACCCGCAACACAGGCGGCGAACGCTCTCAACCAAAGAGTTTTTCTTTGGCCGTTTTACCACTGAGCATGCCTCAAATTGACCCAGATCAATTTGATTGGCATCTGGAGGCTACTCACGTTGAGCTCTGTGACCGCGATGGACAATTTCTGGAGGGTGCAGCTTTGTGCTCCAAAACGCATTCTCATTTACAACTGTACAATGAATTTCGGGGCTTCTTCGAGATTTCTTACCTGGTGCAAGGCTTTAAAGTTGTGATTCACGGCTTGGAACATTTGAAGACATTTCCGATGGGGCAGATAATTGACGTATATTGTCCTCTGATCGGAAGCTTTCGAGATGGCACAGTTCTTAAAGCTGCCGTACTCGGTCATCTGATACCTATCCGATTTGCGACGAAAAAGGAGGTCGAATGGATCGATCTGAAGTCTCAAACATTCAAATTGGTGTTCCTCCCTGGTGATTCTTCTCACCGAGTCCACGATCACGACTCACCCCGCAGTCAAGACCTGGAGTTTCCTCTTCTATTCGAAGACCAAGGAATCGAGATCTTCGACGAGCAGTCTAAGCAATACCAGAAATATAAAGTAGCGTCGCAGAGCAACTGGTCCAAGGAAGGCTACATCTTTGAACCAGAGGAAAATCCCGCCGGGAGTGTTTCCTCGCGAATGACGAGGCATATCGTCAGCCCGCTATCTAAGCTTCGCAGTCGTCTACTATTGCAACCAGCCCAATGGGTAGACTATCGTCATATTCTCGTAGGTCACAAAGTGGATGTATATGGCCGTGTTGGGAAAAGTGTTATGAACGGCATGATCCATGGTGTTGGGAGCAGCGACGACGAGCCTACAGTGCTCGTTCGCTTTAAGGACGGACGAGAATCTTGGATCGATTTACGAACGGACAAGGTGAAGCTGCGAATGCATCCACATGTGACCGATGAAGCTTCTTCTAGTCCTGTTGAGACCTCACCGACTAACGTTCCTACGTCTTCCTCCGGTCTGGGTGCTGGTGCAAGCACCATCGCCATTCCTGCAGTCCATCCGACGAATGCCGAGTCAGCCCAGTCGAAACCCGACCAAACACTTTTCCGGATTCCGAGCGGGGAGGCACTCGATAATCTTGAAAGCTCACTTCCAAAGCCAGCTAAGCAAGCTGCTCAGACCGAAGTGCCAGGAGCTCCTGACCGGAAACCATCGGCTGGAAAGCGCATGCCTGCTCTTCATCGACGAGCCAGTCAATCTGCCGACGTTCCGAAGACTGAGCAGTTAACTCAAACAAATCATTCCTGTTCAGGAGAGATGCCCGTTCTATCAGCCTCGCCAGCTTTGAGTCCCAGCAAGGAGGAAGTTCCGATTGCACCTGCTGTCAGCCCCGCCAAACCACTGGGCTCTGTCCAATCTCCTCGTCTTGGGGACCCAATGGCATTGGCAATGCGTCCTCTGTCTCCGGGTGGCCCGCTGCCCCCTGTTCAAGCAGGCAGCAATCCCAACTCTCCCAGCAAGACGCAATTGCCTGTGGGGCCAGTGCAAGCTGCCCGTGAGTCTTATCACGGCCTCGTAGCATCCGACCACACACATGCAGCAAGTTAGCACAACAACATCCATTTTAAAAATAAATGGCGATGAAGGCTGTTATTATAAGCTTAGAAGAGTTAGTTTGTCTGCTTCAGACAGGCATGAGCAATACACCAATATGTTTTTTCGCCTGGTATTATAATAATAACAGTCTATAAAGAAGTACCTCGCAAGGAATACAGGACAAACTACCGGATCTCTTTTGTGGATTCGCTGAGCAATTAAATTAGTGGCTGGCAATCGAGCTGCTCGATTTCGCGTACTGTCCGAAATAACAGTCCTGCAATCTCGGCCTTCCCACTGCGTACATGTACATGTAGTACCCCACCCATCTAGGCGTGTCGTGGCTCGCAACCGCGTGCGCCTTCAAAACCCACGAGAGTATGTCAGAAATCGACGGGTTATGCAACAAGCCATAGCTGGCGGTGGGTTGCTGTTCCACCAAACCTGCAGCTTTGTTGGCCCTGATGAGCACCCCTTCCACCGGTGCAGCTGCTGAATTAGACGTTGATCAGTTGTCGTAAATACGTGTTGCAATTTCGTACGAGACGTCAAATCCCGTGGGGGCACAACCGACGTTCGGATGTGAAGAAAGTGTGATGAAATCAGTTCAGATTTGAAAATACATTCGTACATAAGACCCACCGGGGAGCTTTCCATGATGTCTCTTTGAATTGTCAAGTATTAGGTACATATACCATTATAATACATGTACAAATAGTTGCGGGTCTCAAATCTTGTGGGCATATCTAGTGCTGAAATGGTGAGGTTTCGCCAGCTGGGATCGCTCAGCGATCAACGATCAACGTTGGCGAAGCGCACGAATGCGCCAACAAGTGGCTGAGAGACTTTTGCTCTAGCTTGAGACCGCAGATGTTGTCCTCGTTGCCGTCTGCCAGTCACGGTTCGTACATGTACGGTATCAACCGTGCAGTGCATGAGGTGATTGGCTCAACGGTCTCTGCTACAGGTATACAGACAGCTGTGTAAATGGAAAGAGGTCAAGGTCTGTGAGCGATGTCCACTGTCTCTCGTCGACACGTCGGCTGATGCTTGTCTTGTGCTGTTCGGACGGTGCTGCCTCGCCCGCTGGAACGTGACTTCATCTCAGTTTTTAATTTCACTTCTCGATCTCAAGTCGAAACTCGTCTCCCCACAAACCGAAGATGAAGGTCCTGTCTCCGTCCAGCGCTATCGCAATTGCATCGCTCTCGGTATGCGTGCAAGGCCACGGATACATCTCCCAGCCCAAGGCGTCGTACGAGCCCAACACGATGTACACCCACTACAATGCGCTGACGACCGCTAGCATCAACGCGGGTTTCAACGGTGGCAAGTACGACGGAAGTCCGACGGACAACGCCAAGGTGTTCAACGACCATTGGAATGCTACGGGCTACAAGTCGCTGCGTGAGATGGTGGACCCTCTCGTTCCGGACTACGGCGACTCTATTCAAACGGCGGCCCCGATCGACGTGGCGGGCTACACGGAGATGTGGTGGCAGAACGATCAATACAAGGAGGGCTTCATCGCGTCTCACTCGGGTCCGTGCGAAGCTTGGATCGACGACGTGCGAATCTTCCACCACGACAACTGCGCCGCGCAGTTCACGTCGTACCCAGCCAAGGTGCCTACGGACTTCTCGTCGTGTAAGGGCGACTGTCTGTTTGTGTTCTACTGGCTGGCGCTGCACGAGACGGACTGGCAGATCTACAAGCAGTGTGTGCCGATCACCAACAGCGGATCGTCGACCACGACACAGTCTTCGGCCTCCGGTGCTGAGCAGGCGACCACTGACGTCCCGGAGGCTACGACGGCGGCTCCGACCGCTACCACTGCCACACCGACGGCTACGAAGGGAGCGAGTGCCCCGGAGGTTACGCCCGCTGCCACAACCGGTGCCCCTGAAGTTACTGCGACGGAGGCCCCAGAGGCTACGACGACTCCGACCGTCACGATTGCCACCCCGGAGGCTACGCCCGCTGCCACAACCGGTGCCCCTGAAGTTACTGCGACGGAGGCCCCAGAGGCTACGACGACTCCGACCGTCACGATTGCCACCCCGGAGGCTACGACCGCTACCACAACCAGTGCCCCTGAAGTTACTGTGACGAAGGCCCCAGAGGCTACGACGACTCCGACCGTCACGATTGCCACCCCGGAGGCCACGAAGGGTGCTACTGCCACCGCTGCCCCCACGACGCCAGACAACTGCCACATGTACTGATTGTTGAAAGCAAGACAACCAGCGAGCCGTGATATTAGATGTACGTTTCGTGATAGCTGGTCCTTGGTACTGTAGTTGTCAAAAACACCATCAGTCAATAGAAGTCCATTTGAAGGTGCTTTTTTAAGCACGTCACATATTTCCGCAACTTTATATTACGCTTTCCGTATTTTACGATCCCAATCGCATCCGCTAGCACAACGATGACCAAGCTGCTTCGAGGTAAGCGCGCCCTGGTGGTGGGGCTCATGAACAAACACTCGCTGGCCGCGGGGGTCACGCAGGCGCTGCTGTCCAGTGGCGCCAGCGTCGTGGTGTCGTCCAAAAGCCCCTTGAGCGAGAGCCACATCAGGAGCTGCGCCTTCGAAATCCCCAAAACTTCGGAGATATCGAGGCCGTCGCTGCATTTCGAGCCGTGTGACGTTGAAAATGACGAGAGCATCGCGCAGTTGATGCAACGCTGCGGAGAAATCTACAACGGGGGGCTGGACATTCTGGTGCATTCCGTGGCGTTTGCCCCTCTCGAGGCTTTCACAAACGGATTGCTGGATACCCCCAGAGCTGCGTGGGCCCAGGCGATGGATGTGAGTGCCTACAGTTTAGTGGCGCTGGCAAGAGCTGCCAAGCCGTTGATGGTCAGTGGGGAGGCGGAGACGGAGAGATGCGATCGCAGTGTCTTGGCACTGACGTACGCTGGATCGACCAAGGTGAGCACTGCTGAGATGGTCAGTTGTCATGAAGTTGCTGATTGTTGTGTCTGTTTTGCATTATTTTGTAGGTGGTGCCAAACTACAATGTGATGGGTCCAGCGAAAGCTGCACTGGAGGCAACGGCGAGGCAGCTCGCGCACGAGCTTGGGCCGGAGGGGATCCGTGTCAACTGTCTGAGCCCTGGACCGATGAACACGGTGTCCGCGCGTGGCATTCCTGGTATCTCGGTGAGTTGATTGAGTTTAGTTTTGGAGTGTTTGTAGGAGCTAAAGCTCACGTGCTGTGATAGAAAATGAGGAAGTACGCTGAAAACCACGCTCCTCTGCGCCGAAACAGCTCAAGTGGTGATGTTGGATCCGTGGCAGCCTTCCTGTCGAGTGACTTTGCTGCTGGTGTCACGGGACAGACCATTTACGGTGAGTTACGTGCCGATACTTTCAATAGTCAAGGCGGCTGGCTCATGTTTTGTGATGGAATGCGCGAACAGTTGACGGTGGCTTAAGCGCAATGGCACCGTATGCGAGGGAAGAGTAAAACTGAATAACGACGCACAGCAGCAATTTATAAAGGACTGCAGATACAAGTTGGTGCGTGTTGTGGATTTTTGGCAAATATACGCGACCAAGATAGTGTCTGCTCGTGATGGCGGTGAATGCTTTGTGGTTGATAGCCACTGAACTTGAATCTTGTGTCAGGTCTTCCATGGCATATGGAGTTTTGTGTTCGTGAGGCATTATACTGCAAGCTCGACGTTGTTGAAGTTGGTTGGCGCTGGGGTACTTGCTCGTTCGCGAAAGCTTGCATCGGTCACTGAAGCAGAATGCTGTTCTTGAGCTGCTAATAACTGCGAGGAACCACGTAGATGAACTGAAACAGACATCTCCAGCTCATCCATCTTCGAGAAAGACCAGCTCCAGGCCATGCTTGAGCGGAAACTTTGAACAAGGTGTTGGTTCGAGAAGAACTGCACCACCGTGGTGACTTCCCCGGTGACCTCAATGGGATCGTTTGCAGCTTTGGTACCTGGATGCGTTTCCGAGTTGTGTGGTTGAGTTTTATCGTCAGGAGCGGACGAAGCACCAGAGCTGATGGATTCGCAGCTTTCTGGCAGGCTTGAGTCGCTGGCTGCATCCGATGACGAATACTCGATCTCTAGAACGCGCTCTAGTTTGAAGCAGCCACACGTCAGACTTGATGTTACGAGTCATTCCTATTTGTAGGCATGACGTACTGAATGCTTTCCACTCAACTCCGGTGAGCGCCAAGGCGTAAAAGCGCAGCGCACAGTGGCCACTACAATTTGAATAGTCTACTGCACATGTTGCCGGGTTTGTTGGGAACGCTACTGCGCAGTTACTAGCCTGGGAAATCACAGCTTCATCGAGCCACAACTCGCACGGGCCCTATCATAACATCTCGTCAGTGATCGACGAACGAGCTGCATCATGACCGAAGAAACTGGCTTACATGCTCAAAACCTCCTTCAGTTGCTGCGTCGTCGTTCCAGTAGAGCTCCTGATGCTGTGTGTCCACGACAATAGGACCTGCAATCGAACTTTCATCGCTACCGCTACTGGAAGGGGAAGCAATCTCGTCGATCAGTTGGCGTAGGGAATCAAACCCTGTGGACGGAAACGCGTCTGCGAAAGTGTCAACATTGTAACAAGCGTCGCGTGACCAGTTCAGGTCTGTGAAGGCGGCGTTCACGCATGGCCTAACAATGGTCGGATAAACCGGTAGCGACAGCCCACCGCTCGAATCAGTTGACTGTGCTGGGAATGACAAGACAGCCTCGCCGTCAATCTCTTTCATCGCTACGAAGGCCCAAGAGCCCAGTAAAAGCAGCTTGAGCAACGCAACCATCGTTTTGACTTTTGACAAGAAGATTTTTAGTCTACATACCCGTTTTCTTATTTGGGCCCGGACTTTTGCTTCCGAACGAGATATTATAATATCCGGCACCGGAACTTGCCAACTTTTGCATCTTTCTGCGTTGCAAGTTGAGAGTCTCAAATCCTACGAGCACGTTTGAAGCGCACGAACAGTGAAGCAATTGCCAGCTGGGACTTATCCGGATATAATACGATCAGCCTAAGTCAAACGCATGAACAGGACGATTTTCCTAGGATGTTGGTGATTTTTAGTCAGAGACCGCGGCACGTGTTCCTCGTTGCCGCCTGCCGATGCCGCAGACACTTTACGGTTCGTAAGGACCAGCCACTTTTGCTGAGTTTGCCCTCAACGTTTGAAAGTTGGAGTCAAACATCTATGTACAGTACAGATACGCCTGTAGCTGACCCTGCAGCTGGGGCAACGGAACCAGTTCATTGTCGTCATCTGATGATGCATGCCTTCTTCTGTACTGCTTTGCCCGTTGGAATGTACCGCTGTCAGTTTTTAATCGCGCTCCTCAGACTCATGTCGAAACTCATCCCTTATTGCTTTCGAAGATGAAAGTCTTGCCTCCCTCAAGCGTTTTGGCGGTTGCGTCGCTGGCCGCAGGTGTGCACGGCCACGGGTACATCTCTCAACCCAAGGCGACGTACGAGCCAAACACGATCTATACGACCTACAATGCGCTGACGAGCGCTAGCATTAGCTCTGGTTTCGACGGAGGACACTACAACTGGAGTCCGACTCAGAACGCCCAGGCATTTATCGATCACTGGAACGCTACGGGCTACAAGTCGCTCCGCGATATGCTGGACCCCCTCGCACCTGACTACGGACACTCGCTCGAGACGGCCGACCCCGTTGACGTGAGCGGCTACAAGGAGATGTGGTGGCAGAACGACGAGTACAAGGAGGGCTTCATCGCTTCCCATGAAGGCCCGTGCGAGGCCTGGGTCGACGACGTTCAAATCTTCCATCACGATAACTGCGCCGCACAGTTCAAGACGTACCCCGCCAAGGTGCATGCGGACTTCTCGTCCTGTAAGGGCGACTGTCTGTTTGTGTTCTACTGGCTGACGCTGCACGAGCCGGACTGGTAGATCTACAAGCAGTGTGCCCATCACGAACAGCGGCTCGTCCTCACCCACGACGCAGTCTTCGGGTTCGGGCGAGACTGCTGCCTCCACGGACAATGGAGCTTCGGAAGCTGATCAAACGACGACCACCGCTCCTGTTGCTACGGCAGCAACTCCTACAGCTACCACCGCCACCTCGGCAACCTCCACGGATAACGGATCCTCGAGTGTGACCCAAATCGCTGCTTCGGCGGCGGATGAAGCCTCGAGTGGAGATCAGATGACCACCACCCCAGCCCCTGAAGTCACCACTGCCGCTCCTGAGACTGCAACTGAAGCTCCAGTGTCTACCCCAGCGACGCCAACTGCAACCGAAGCCGCCACTAGCTCCAGCAAGTGCGTGCGTCGTCGCAACTAAGCGTCTTGGCTGAAGGCTCATACCTTCTTCTCAAGACCGGAGCTGTAAGCAAGACGGACGCGACTGTAAGAAGCCTTCATTGATGCTTGTGTTTAAATTGTTGTTTAGTGTCACTCCTGTTATTAAGCCAGAACAATGAAGTGAAGAACCTGCCCAAAAGCTGCCTCGCGATGCTACATGTATGGACATTGAGAAGAAGGTCGTTTATCGTGTGCAGCAAGGCACGGTGACGGTGCTATCTACCGGTAAAGGTTTCTTCATATCAGAGTCTTGTGGCTTCACGTGTAAAGTGCTTGCAACAAGCGTGACGATTCCTTGATTGAAGGAAGGAAGGAACTGGACAAACACCGCGATGCGTCGAAGCTGCCCCCTTCTCTACATGCAAAATGTATCGGATTTCGACCAACAGAGTTTGTTAATTTTTGCCTGGGATGGTGTGCTGTAAGCGCCCATCGTGAAGTTGGCACCTCAGGGCAGAACTATTGACGCAAACTTGGTAAGTAAAAGCGCTCACTTTTAATCGCGACGAGAACACTGGACCACCTCGAGATGATGACCTTCGCTTCTTCGAGTGTCATCACTCTGGCGGCATTTGTGAGCTGCGTGTACGGCCATGGATACATTTCCCACCCTAAGGCGTCGTACGCGCCCAACACGATCTACACGACCTACAACGCTCTCACCGGTCCCAGCGTTAACAAGGGCTTCGACGGTGGCGTCTACAACCACGAGCCTGTGAACAATGCGAAGCAGTTCACGGAGTACTGGCCGGCTACAGGGTACAAGTCGCTTCGCGATATGGTGGACCCAATTTCTCCAGGTTACGGGCACTCGCTCGAGACAGCAGACCCCATTGATGTGAGCAGCATGTCCGACATGTGGTGGCAGAACGACGAGTACAAGGAGGGATTCCTTGGATCGCACCACGTACGTTGTAATAGACTTCTCTGCTTGGTTTCCACTCTGACACTTTGCTCCTAGGGTCCGTGCGAAGGCTGGATTGACGACACCATGGTCTTCCACTACGATGACTGTGTCGCCAAGTTCCCGAGCTACCCGGCCAAGATCCCCACGGACTATTCGGCTTGCAAGGGCGACAAGTGCTTGTTCGTCTTCTACTGGCTGGCTGTCCACTCGCCCGAATGGCAGATCTACAGTACGTTGGAAGTATTGCTGTGAATTGTGCAACCTGAAACACTAACACTGTTCTTTTATGTTGTGTTGCTTCAGAACAATGTGTGCCTATCTCGAACGGAGGCTCGGGCGAGGTGGCTGGCGAGGCTTCCACCACTATGGGCTCCCCCGAAGCGACCGCTGCGCCCCTGACAACGGATTTTACCCAGATGGACGCAACACCTGCGCCAGCATTTACGCCAGCCATCGTCACTTCTGGTGAGTCGGGAACTGGTTCGTGCAAGCGCCGCATCCGGGGATAGATTTTGTCGGCTTCCTAGCTGAGAGGCTAGTTCACTGTATCCAAGCAAGTGTAGCTGTCGGATCTGCTACAAATTGTGCATCGTGTTCGTAATTGATGTCGTTCGTTCAAATTCTACGTGCTGTTTGATTTCATGAAGGCATTTGCAATGATGAGTTTGCTGTACGCTCCTATTCCGTCACGGGTGTGTACGTGTACACTAGAAGCTTTCGGATGCAACGACATCAGGGACCTGCGGGAAAATCTGGGCAGTGCAAAGTTCACAAACGCTGGCAACTTCTCGCCTCTTCGTGAAATGATTGATTTATTCGCCGGGAAACGCTGATGCCTCGGCCACGTCACTGGATACACCGAAATGTGGTGGCAAAACAAGGACTATAGTACCAGAAGGGGTCCCTCGAGTCTCACCACGTATTAATACGCAGCACACTTTCCGTTATTCACGAACGTGCCGTGGCTAGCCTTTTGCAATAGCGAAGCATGGGTCGATGATATCAAACTCTTCCTGTAGGACCATCTTCCGTTCCTTTGTGTGCGTCGCTGAATGTAAGCATGAGCCAGTACCAGTGCACCCGCTTGGATTTACAAAGCTCTCGTTGTCGAAGTGGTACTCGTGTGCAGTTTACTTGCCGGTAAGAAAAAAATGAATGTGACCTGTCTAGACCCGTGATGACCCTAGTTTTCTCATCACTGCAACTTCGACTGCCCGGTACTTCATTTCGGAAAAGGTGTCGCCTGCCAAAGACTCCCTCATCCCATGGCGCTTTCGGACTTGTACTTCTTCGCTGGAATCTACATGACGGCGCGCTGCCTTCTCAGTTCCGGTGGCAGCTTTGATGGAGAAGCCGACGATGACAATGGGCCTGCAAGCGCCAACGAAGAGAACTTCGTGATGCTGCTCTTCGCACTCGTCACCGCCGCTGACAGAGCACAGTAGAGGCTCTCTTTCGTGTAGTATAGCAATTCATCAGCAAAATACACGGAATCCTTGATGTTATTTTTCCACCACGGATGTCACGATCAAGAACTACTGTATCATACACGCAGGTATTACAGCAGCTTGCTATATTAGCTCTCCGACCGGAGGTTGGTTGTCAAACTTCTACGTCTTTTGCATTGCCGTGAAGACGGTGTTTTCGGGTGCTACCGTCGCTGGATAATACGAAGCGGTCGTTGCAAGCATTGGAGTACTTGTGGCAATGTCGGTTGCCGTGGCTATCGACGCCTCGGTTGTCGTTGTGTCCCCAACACTGTTGTACTCTCTGTGGACTACAGACTGTGGTGGCACCGTTCATGATGGGAGCGCACTGCTTGTGCACTTGCCAATTCGCTTCGTACATTGCCAGCCAGTAGAAAACAAACGTGCACTCTCCAGCAGAGGTCGGAAAAAATGATACCAGTACAATAACTATGGTATTTTTCCGCGTAAATAACGTACTATTGATGACTCAAGGAGCAGTACAATACAAAATACAACCAATTATTGCAATAAATATCTCAACAGAAGACAATCTGGATAACCGGTTAAACCGAGTGATGAATGGTCGTAGATCACTTTACCTCGCCTGCAAAATCGCCGTTGGGTTTTCAAGTCCTCACTTTCAAAAACACACCACGAAAACCACCTGCTGTCCGACCCACGATGAGCAAGAAAATCGCCGCCTACTTCTACGAGGGCCTCGGTGACGGGCTATTTCGCTGTAACCTCTGCGGAACGGTGCGCAAGCAAACCCCTGGTACTGGTTACAGTAACCTGATTGGGCATCTCGCGGCGACGCACGACGACCACAGGGACATCTACGACTCCGCTTCTACGTCTCAGTCAATGAGCGGTTTTGGGTTCGTACAAACAGTCGCTCTCAGTGGATGCGGTGGGTTGTGGCGCGGAATCTACCCGTCACAGAGGTCGACAACGATCTAACACGCGCGATGTCGAGCTGGAAGCCAATCTCGTCCAATACTGTGAAGAACCTGATGGAATGCGTAGTGATCAAGGTTGGAGTAGCGCTCGAGACAGAGATGGGCGACATGTTTGGGCTGATATTTGACGGTTGGTCCCACGGCTCCCTTCACTACGTAGGCATATTCGCTGTCTACGAAGTAAACGGCAAGCACCGCCAAGCTCTGCTTGGTGTTTCACCCTCTGAACAAGGTAACCAGGGTGCTGACGCTCATATCCAACTGATGAGAAGCGTCCTCAGCATGTACAACAAGACAATGGAGATGGTGCACTTTCTTGTTGCTGACAACTGCTCAACGAATAAGTCTATCGCAACGAAGCTCGACGTCCCGTTGGTGGGGTGCGCTAGCCACAGGTTCAACCTGGCCGGCAACAAGTTCTACGCTCCATTCTAGAAGATGTGAACGCACCGATGATCCAGCTGCGACACCCAAACAACTTCGCAGAGCTACTCACCTGCGACCGGCGAAGCGCAACGTAACGCGTTGGACGTCAACATTTACGATGGTCGAGCGTTATGTTTGTATCCGAGCGGAGATCAAGAAGGTGGAAGCTGTTGAAGAGATAGTACCAACGGGAAGCCGCCATCGCAAGCTGGTTGCTCTGTGCGAAGATCTCAAGAAGCTGAATAGCATCTACAAGCGTCTACAAAGAGATGATATTGACATTGCACAAGTGCGCGTGCTGTTCGACTCGATCAAGGCCGAGTATCCTGTGCTGAACGACAACCTCAAGACAGGGGCGAAGATCGTACACTCGCTTGTGTTTGAAGCTGTTCTCGTCAAGACAATCAACGGACAGGGCCTAGGTACAGCGGAAAAGAAGCACTGCAGCAATTCGAGGTGACCGAGACGGCAACACCCAAGCATAAGGACCGCGAGAGCGACTACGCGACGGAGCTGTTGCGAGCTGGCTCAAAGAAGAAGAAGATAGGACATTCCGCGAACAGGTACAGCGATCTCGTCATGCTAATCCCCCCGACTTCCAACGTGGTAGAGCAGCTGTTCTCGCACTGCAAGCTGATCATAACCCCGCAGCACAGCTGCATGATCCCAGCGAATTCGAGATGCTGAGCTTCCTTCGAGCTAACATGGACATGTGGAATGCTGTGACTATAGCTAGCGTAGAAGATGGGCTTCCCAAGTAGAGCACACGAGCACTTCATCGTTTTCTCGACCGATTTCGCTAATTCGGAAAGAAAGTGGTATATAACTGATATCTTATGTTAGTAGTCAAACGATAACTGATAACTTATGTTAACAGTCAAAGAAAGAACAAAACCTCCATAGCGTAAATTGGCCGACACTGGCCGACTTTGCCGACACCAATGCGATTGGACAGAATGACATCAGCTGCGCTTTTCCATTCGGCAAACGTTGCATTTATTTAATTGGCCAAAATCGTTCGAGGACGAATAAACGCTGTTAGCGAGGATACCCCTCACTACATAATCAGCAGCATCCAGCACCAGCAGCACCAGCATCGAGACCAACAGAAGCAGCGGGGACGGCGCCGGCGTGCACGGGGCGTTCGTGTGCAGGGGGAGGCGTGTCCCCTCGAAGCCAGCAGCAGCAGCTCCACGATGGAGACGAGCAGCTACAGCACCAGGTGAGGTTGAATTGTGTTAATAGGTTTGTGATATGAATGCTAATCTTTCTACCGTGTGTGTAGTGCTGTGCAAGTTCGACGGCTAGCTGGAATGGGAGGAGGAAGCACGGTGTGCTGCTTGCAGCAAAACTGTGCTGTTCCACACCCCACAGCGTGTTGTTAGACAGCTTAAACTCGGTGTGCCGTGTCTACGGCGTCAACCGCGTTGTGCGAAGTCTTAGTGGTGGTATCGACAACGGTAATACACGCATATGAGCTTGTCAAACTTCCATGACCAGCTTCATCCTCGATGAAGATTCGATGGATCAGCGTTCGGCGGCAACGATTGAATGCGGCGACCATCCTGGGCGGCAGATTGGACGCTGGTTCTTCGGTGGATTCCCAGTCGACAGAGTAGACGCGCCGTCCCCCTGGTACGTAGGTGCCCGTGACGGCCCTGACGTAGTACAAAAGTGGTGCTGCCAAGTTCGCTGTCGGCACCTATTCGGACTTGCTGTCGCTGCTCCCGTCATGGTCGCTGCTCTCGTCATGGCCTCTCGCGATTACTCCGGATAAAATGGCTGGTTCGTTGATTGGCGGTGCGGGAATCCACACAACATCATCATTTTCGTCCTCGCCCACGGCACCACCGCTGTTTGGCACGTGGCCTAACGCCGGCGGAATCGAAGACGTTTTTTCATCAACGACGCCAACCATGCTGCTCACACCCTTCGCTTCGGCTTCATCGGCTACAACATGGGAGGCCTTCTCTTCAGCTACGATGTGGGGGNGGGTCTTTTCTTCAGCAACGGCGCGGGGACTTCTCTTCGGCCACGCTGGTCTGCTTCTCTTCTGCCACGTTCGACCCCGTCGCTTCATCCACGTTCGACCCCGTCGCTTCATCCACGCTCAACCCCCTCTCTTCAGGCACGCCACCCGATAGATTATCTTCGTTGACGCCGACCGCTTCCTGATGGAAGGTATGGATCTTGGACACGAAGCTTGGACGAAGCGGAGGGAGGGACGTCGCAGACGGCGGGACCGGAGCGA
>KV724127.1:13325-55677 GCA_000500205.2 Phytophthora lateralis | reverse complement strand
CGCGCGGTGGGTCGCGTGAAGGCCTGTGCGGATGATACGGCGCGGGGCTGGCGGCGTACCGTGCGTAGCAGCGTGGGGAGCATAATGTTGTGCTCGAAAGAGATCGAATGGCGAGTTGCATCCTGCACCATAGACATGGCAATTTGCGCACCTTCGGGCAACATGTTGTTGCTTCGTGTAGCATTCTGCTAAATTGTGTTTGCATGGTGTGGCAGCAGGGTACGGTTGGTTATCAATCTCTGATTCCCAAGAGGAGAAAGAGAGAATCACTGCAGCCATGTTCACGTGCACGGCATGCCGCTTGGAGTTCGCCTCGCCCGCGGAGCAGAAGGACCACTTCCGCATGGACTGGCACCGCTACAATCTGAAGCGCAAGGTGGTGGAGCTGCCACCCGTGACTGAGGAGCAATTCGAGCTTCGCATGCGCAAGGTGCGTGAGGAGAAAGAGGCGCAGGCCGCCAACGACCCGAAGCAAAAGCAACGCGCCCGCAAGGAGGAGATTAAGAAGGCTGGCGTTAAGACTGTGCTCAAGTGTGTGGCGTGCAACAAAACCTTCACCACCACGAACGCGCACGAGAACCACTTGGCGTCCAAGAAGCACTTGGCCAACGCCAAGAAGAAACCGGAGGTGGCCTCCATGGTGGAGACGGTGGAGAAGCAGATGGACGTTGTGTCACTCGATGATGAGGACACGCAGGCCAACGATCCCAAGGATCTCACGGAGGAAGAACTCGCGAAGGAGATCGAGGAGTACAAGAAGCAAGTGCCGCTGGAGAAGGAAGACTGTATTTTCTGCGCGAATCACGCGAGCGACTTTGACTCGTGCTTGACTCACATGCTGAAGGAACACGGCTTCTTCATCCCAGACCTGGAGTTTTTGGTGGACGCCGAAGGGTTGGTGGGCTACTTGGCCGAGAAGGTCAAGGTCGGCTTCTTCTGTTTGTACTGCAACGGCAAGGGCAAGGCCTTTCGTTCGCATCAGGATGTGCAGAAGCACATGACGTCGCTTTCTCACTGCAAGCTGCGCTACGAGGATGAGGACCTGGACGAGCTGCTGGAATTCTACGACTTCGAAGCGCAGTACAAGGCGACGCGCAAGAACAAGCCCTCTGCGGAGGAAGAGATCCAGTGGGAGACGGACAGTGAGGCTAGCATTGACAGTGACGAGGAGGTCATTGAAGAGGAGGAAGTCGACGACGATGAAGACAACGAGAACACTATTGGTGTGTCCGAGACCGGAGAGCTGGTACTGGCCAGCGGCCGTCGCCTCGGCCGCCGCGAGTTCCGTCGCTACTACAAGCAGCACTTCCGTCCGGACGAGACGCGTGCGTCGGTGCTTGCTGCCACCAAGGAGAACCTGCTGCTGGCGTACCAGTCAGCTGGTATCGACCCTCGCGGCGGCAGCACGGCTCTGTCGACGGCGTTCGTGGCCAACTTCCTCAAGAAGCGCAACAATATTGCCGGCGGCATGTCGATCGTGGAGGCCAAGCGCAAGAACTTCTGGCACGAGAAGAACCGCTCGCGCCTGGACAACCGCAGCCACAAGCTGCAAAGGAACCCGAACCGTAGAGCCATGGTGACGGTCTAGAGGAAAGTAATGCATACCACAATCAATACTATGTGCCCCCATTTTACAGCGAAAGACTGTTTGTGCAGTGCAGCGCTTGCTCATGCACAGTGGAGAGAAACTCAGGTGCCGCGACTCACCGCGCACTTGACTCACAATCGCCGTGCGTTGGCTTCATGTACAGCGGAGACTGTATCCGGCGGCTCCTGTCCAGCCAATTTGCTTCCCTTGCCGCGTACCGGGCTCGTCTTCTGCAAGCAGAAGTGCCGGCGCCTGATAACGCATATGAGCCGGATTGACGATGCGAAAATTCGCCCCGAGGCCTTCTTGCTGGCAACCTGCAGCAGTGCCGCTACCGGTAATGAGAACGGAGCTCGACAGGCTGCGATTCAAAAGTGTGGATCTCTCTGCAATCCCCATAAGGCTGCCCGCAGAGCGATGAGCGGACGACATCGTGCAGCTACATGTACACAACTTGGTTTGATCCTCCACCAAGCTTGCTTGTCGATCTCAGCTTCGAAGCTCTTCTCGAAGCTTGGCTTTCCTGACAAGAACGCGGGTCATCCATACGTGCGCGCAACGATCGAGTAAATCAGACGGGCTACAGCAGCTTCATCGAGCAAGCAACTCCATAGCAGCAATCTCGTCTTTCTTGGGAATTCGAGCCTCTGCAATGCCCCCTCCGCAAACGCCCCCACCTCCGGCGCGCGAGTCCCAGCGTGGCGCGCGCCGCCGGCGTTGAAGTGAGCCCTTCCTCATGATGTCATCTCCCCCCGTTCTGAGCTTCAGACCCCTTTTCCCCCGACGTACGTATGTCCGCAAAGCCGGGCGCAGCCGTTTCTTGACCTTACTGGAGCCAAGTTATTTCTGCAGAACGGCCGTTCTCTGCCTCTCGCGTCGTCGATCGCGGTATGTCGCTTGTGAGTCCGGGTTGCAGCAAGATATCGGGCTCGCCGGTGGTGAGCGCTGCTGGCCTGTGAGCCATCTCGCATTTTCTGGCCGAGGAAGAGGCGACGAAGAACGCCAAACTTCTCCCTGGCTGCGTGTGCCCGAGAAGAAAAGACCCAGAGTGGCTTCCGCCTACAAGAAAGCACAATGAACCGCGTCAACACCTTCTTCTGGTCGCGGCTCAACCCGACGGGCGAGCTCGTGCGCTCCGTGGACGTGCTGCTGCGTGAGCTCGTGCCGGACGACAAGCTGGATGCCGCGTTCGAGAGCCTCAGCATCGCCGCGAGCTCCGGCGTCGCACTGGTCGAGTGCAAGCCCCAGGGTGAAGACGGCGAGAGCGACAGAGACGCTGCGGAAACGTGCGAACCCGACATTGAAACCGGCCCGCCGCCCGAGGAAGAGTCGAGCGACGACGAGGCGGCCTCCGAGATGACGGTGCCCGGCGAGCTCGAGCGCAAGTGGGCCAAGATCCGCGCCATCTTCCACGACTGGGACGAGGAGCAGGGCGACCGCGAGAAGAAGATGGACGATATGGCCGAGCTGCTGCTGCGCTACCGCGTGCTGGAGAAGGTGCTCATGCCTAAGGTGCTGGGCCAGCTCACGTTCGAGACTCGCAAGTACGTGGGCAACGTGTTCCGCGCCATGACCGTGCACAACCTGCGCGGCTTCATCGAACTGATTGGCGAACGCCCGGACATCATGCGCTGGCTCGTAGAAGGCTACAAGAACAACGACACGGCGCTCATCTGCGGCTCCATGCTGCGCGATTGTTTCGAGTACCAGACACTCACGATGATCTTCCTGCAGGACCTCCAGCCTGAGTTCGAGTTGCTCTTCAAGGTCACGATGGAGAACAGCAATTTCGACATCTCAGCCGACGCGCTCATCAACATATCGCGACTACTGACGGTGCACAAGAAGGCGACGGTGCAGGTGCTGGACGAGTCGTCCGACCGCATCTTTGGGCTGCTGAATGGGCTGCTGGCGTCGGAGAACTACGCGACTAAGCGGCAGGCGCTGCAGTTGCTATCGGAGCTGTTGCTAGACCCCGTGAACTTCACCGTCATGCAGCGGTACGTTGCTTCGCGCAACAACTTGAAGCAAGTGATGCTGCTGCTGCGTGAGCCGAGCGAAGCTCTGCGCATGGATGCTTTCCACGTGTTCAAGATCTTCGTGGCCAACCCGAACAAGTCGACTGAGGTGGAGCAGCTTCTGGCGCGCAATTGTGAGAAACTGCTGGCATTCGTGAGCGACTTTGGCAAGACCGAGTCCAACCGCGACTTCCTTCAAGAGAGGTCGCTGTTGGTGTTTGCGCTGGAGCGGATGGCCGAGAAGCAGCACGCGCTAGAGCTGGAGCAGCAGGCCACGCGGCCGGCTTCCTTGTCAAATGCCGAGCGGATGTCGGTGCAGGGCCCGGTGTCCGAGGTGTGTGCGAAGCAGAAATAAGGTCAGCTCCGGACGAGAGCAGCTCGACGGTGTCCACCAGTACAAGAGTTACTAGTATTTAAGAGTATAGGGAGATGGCATGCAAGTGAGCGCCACCAAGATATAAAGCATCAATTAGCAACCATGGACTCTCGTAGAAACAACTCGCGTCGAAACGCTACGTCGACCCAAGGCGTCCCTTCAGCATGGCGCTTTCTAAAAAATTGGGAACGTGGCGCGACGCAACTTTAAGCGCAACAAGCGTTGGTGGTTGCAGCGCACAGAGGCCCTGCAGCGCCTTGCAAGTTGCAATGCGGGATACTCGGCTGTCCACTCGGCAACGACGATCACAGGCCCTCTGATTTGATCGGTCTCAGATGAGGTGTGTGACGCACACCAACTACTCGGGCCTTCTGTTTTTTTGTTGTGCTGTCGAAGAACGAATTTTGGAGGACGAGGCGGATAGTGGAGAAGCCTCGCTGGTCGAGTGTCTTGGAAGCTCCAGCCGGCAGCTCTGCATTATCAGCCAGAATGATCGATGAAGACTCCATCTCCGTTGTCATCACGGCGTCTAAGGAAGTCGAGGGAGGCGAGGCACCGGACAGCGACGAAGGCGCCGTCAAGCCCCACGCCAAGGGCCACAAATACACCATGTATACAGTCTTCGTGCGCAACCTCTCGACAGGCGGCAAGTGCGTGGTCAGGAGGCGGTACTCGGATTTCTATAAGCTGCGCAAGGAGCTCATGGAACTCGTGTCGTGGGGCCACTGCAGCTACTGCGAGCAGTACCTGCAGCAGATCGCCGACTACCCGTTCCCGCGCCGACGGCTGCTACGGTCGAGTCGAGCGGCGGTCGTGAAGGAGCGTATGGACAGCCTCGGTCTGTTCCTGAGGCACATGCTGCTGTGTATCATGGCGCGCAGCTTCGAGGACTGCACTCAGGCGTGCGAGAACATCGAGAGCTGCATCTTGAAATCCTTTCTGCAGATGGAGCAGACGGAGACTTTGTTCCCGACCATGGCGTCTAAACAGCGTCCCATTGAGATCCTGCAGGCGATGGAGGAGAAGCGGCAGCAGCAGATCAAGGCGGCAGGGCTCCGCACCAGGAGTCTAGCGTACGAGAGCGACGGCCTGCCGCCCAGCCAGTCTCGCAACCACCGCCAAGTCGGCACCGACACGTGCCATCTCTGCCTCCAAAAGTGGACGCACTGCTATTGCAACAGCGACCAGGACAGCGTGTACCCTGTGAACGTAGCTGCGGCGAGCGAGAGCTCTGCGAACGAGCGCCCCAGCGTCTCGATAGCCGACAGCGATGCCAGTCGATGCAGTCGCTGCGAGAACGACTGGAACCACTGTTACTGTTGTCAGCAAGTGTCGCCGACCGCGTCGTCGGTGTGTACTGACCGCTGAGTGACGCAATGAATCCGCTCCTCATGCCCCGAGTCTCGTAGCTGAGCAGCGCCAAATCCGAGTATTGTTAGTCATCGAACCCCGAAAATATTGTTATCAGAACCCTGATTGGCTGGCCAACTCCAATTATTGTCATTTTCGAAATGAGTGGGCGTAAGAGTGCAGTACCGTGGCTCGACTGGCCCGAGTGGCAGGACGTGCACGTGGGGCTCTTCAGCAGCGACCCGTACGCGCAGCAGCGCGTGGTCTCCCGTGTGGCCTCCTGGCGCAACCGTGTGCAAATTCCTGTGTCTATCGACGCCACGGCGCAGCTCGTGGAGCTCCAGCTCCACGAGCAAATGGCGCAGCATCACCATCACGCCGTGGGCGTGAGCTCCCGCTCGCACATGGAGCTGTCGCTGCTGTACTCGAGCGTCATCGTACGCTGTGTGAACGGCCTGGTAGACGGCTCGCAGAAGGGCATGTACGCCACGGCCGTGAGCACGCTGGCGCAGCGCATCGGCATTCCACTCTGGGTTGTGGACTTGCGCCACGAGTCCACGCACAACCAGTTGCCGTCGTTGCCGGTGCTACGCTTCGCAGCTCGACATTTGTTGGCGTGGCTTCGTGCCAATTATTGGGGAGCGCAGGAAGACTCGATTCGAGGCCAAGTCCATCAGGTGGCGCAGTGGCTGTTCGAACAACTGCCGCATTTGAACAAGCAACCGGCCGGTGGAGAGCTCCAAGTGGACACATTTCAAGGCGGTGCTGTGCAGATGCAGAAGGCGCTGAAGCCGATCTTGGATGTGGATAATCTGCGCAATTTGGTGGTGCCGTTGCTGGTGGTTGGAGAGCAGTATGGCGAGCGTGTGGCACCAACCGGTCTACTGTTTCTGGAAGCACCTCCGCTGCCGGTGGAGCAGGAGGCGGAGGTTTTCCAGAAGGAAACGTTTGTATCTCTGTTTTTGCAACTTCAGCCGCTGTGGAGAAGCTTTAGTGCGTCCCTGCTGGCGAGACTATGCCGAACAGTATTCGACACGATTTGCTCGAAGTCTCGACGTCAAAGCGAAAATGATAACGAAGTGGCTGAGCAGGCCGAAAAGGCGTGCAAAGTAAATGAAGTCGAGGTGGCGCTACAGTGGATCAAGTTCATGGTGAGCAGCGAATATCGCGAGAGGATAAAGCTTCAGATTGGCCCCATTGAAGATTTATGCCAGTGCGGCGCTGAAATGCTTGCCCTTGCCGAGAAGCTGAAAGTTGACAACGGTGCAGGCGATGATGCGGAGCTCTTAGAGCGCATGCTGGCTGTGTTGAAATCCACCAAAGGCATTAGAAATCACTCGTTGCTGAGTACGGAAGCGGCTGTTACCGCTAATTTGGCAGCGGATTCGTCATCAGGATGGACACAGCTCCCTGCTTGGTCGGAAAGCCCCATTGGACTTTGCCACTGCTACACAAGTTATCACAACTCCAACCAGTCTCAAGTTTGTGAGTCGAGTTCTCTTGACGACGACAGTCTCACACCAGATAGCACCACATTTGTCGCCCCGGATGAGGAGGAGAACGACATGCGTAGTGACGCCCACGATGCAGAGAAAACTATAGATGCACTCATGGAAGACTTGGATGCAGCGTATGACGCGGAGGTTCAGCGTAGCCTTGATTTGCAGGCAACAATCGCCCGTGACGGCCTCCGACAGGGTGGCAGCACTGTGGTGCTGCCGAAACAGGAGCTTCAACGTATTCAGGAAGAGATTGAGATCTGGTAGGCTGCTGACATTAACGTGTAAAGCTACGAAGCATGATCAACAACTTGGCTAGAACACACGTTTCTTCTTCCATTACTTTGAAGTATTTGGTGGGGCTGAAGCCTACAAAAGAGCGTTGACACCTTCCACGAGTCTACAAAATAAACTTGGACAGGTCCGTCTTCTTCATGAGCTTACCAACACGCTCGAGCACGAACTCCTTCGTGATAGTGACCGTAGAGCCCGGGGTCATCTCGGAACTGTCAAAGCTAATGTCCTCCACAACCTTCTCCACCACCGTGTGCAGTCGTCGGGCTCCAATGTTTTCCACGGTCTGGTTAATCTCCGCGGCAACGCGAGCAATCTCACGAACAGCGTCGTCCGTAAAGTTGAGAGTAACACCCTCCGTTTTGATCAGCTCGGTCTGCTGTTTAATAAGGTTCGTCACGGGCTCGGTCAGGATACGGTGCAGGTCCTCCTCCGTGAGGCCCTTGAGCTCAACACGAATCGGCAGACGACCCTGAAGTTCGGCCAGCAGGTCCGACGGCTTGGACGAGTGGAAAGCGCCGGAGCCCACAAACAGAATGTGGTCAGTGGTAACGTTGCCGTGCTTCGTGGAGATGACACTGCCTTCAATCAGAGGCAGCAGATCACGCTGCACGCCCTCACTGCTTGGGTCCGAGGAGCGACGGAAGTCGCCGCTGGAGCAAATCTTGTCGATTTCATCAATGAACACGATACCGTTCTCCTCCGTTTCCTTGATAGCCTCGCGCACGACGTCCGTCATGTCAATTGCGTTCTCCATTTCCATCTCTTCGAACACAGAACGGGAATCGGCGATTGTCATACGCTTGCGCTCCGTCTTCTTCTCCCCGAACGCTTTGCCAAAGACCTCCATCGAGATGCCCTTTCCTTCGCCACCAACGAACGAGATGGGCTGCCCCCCCGGGTTCTTGGCTGCCGGGACGTCCACATCAATGAGTCGGTCCTCCAGTTCTCCCGCACGCAGCAGCCGTTCGAACGTTGCGCGCGAGCGCTCCGTGACGTTGGCACCCGTGAGCACGTCAAGGATGCGGCTCTCCACGAGGTGCTGCACCTGCTTGCGCAGCCGCTCCTTGCGGTGTTTCTTCACCATGTTGATGGCGTTCTCCACCAGATCACGGATGATCTGATCCACGTCGCGGCCGTGGAAGCCCACCTCCGTGAACTTGGTGGCCTCCACCTTGACGAACGGAGCCTCGGACAGCTTGGCGAGGCGGCGGGCGATCTCCGTTTTGCCGCAGCCCGTGGGACCGATCATTAGGATGTTCTTGGGGCTCACCTCTTGGCGCAGCTCGTCCGAGATCATCTGGCGCCGCCAGCGATTGCGCAGCGCGATGGCCACAGCGCGCTTGGCGTCGGCCTGGCCCACAATGTACTTGTTGAGCTGCTCCACAACCTCACGCGGCTTGAGCTTGCGGCCGATATCGTCCTCTTCGTCCTCCTCTGAGGCCTCCTCCACCGCCTGAACGGGGACGCTGGCGTCCTCCTCCAACGCCTTGGGGGCGGCCGTGGAGAACGCGCGGAGCGGCATCTGCTTCTGGAACAGCGCGCGTGACTGCAACTGCGTGGCGGTCGGGCGCGACGCCGTCTGCACGCGACGCGCGAGTCCCTTGAGCGCTTGCGAGTGCACGGCGCGACGCATTCTAGCGAGAGGTGAAGCTACCGATCTGCCTGCTTTTTGACGAGTGTTGCTCGCCCCCTCCTTCTTCTGCGGGTACAGCATCAGATACAACAAGGCCACAAACCCATTATCATCGAATATTCGAGATTTACCCTCAACAAATGATA
Source organism: Phytophthora lateralis (assembly GCA_000500205.2). NCBI lineage: Eukaryota > Oomycota > Peronosporomycetes > Peronosporales > Peronosporaceae > Phytophthora > Phytophthora lateralis. The sequence goes on along the minus strand of KV724127.1, from coordinate 46,770 downwards.
GTAACTATACAGTTTTATACTGTGGATACCTGTAATAATATATTCAAATCTATATATGTTAATTCATGTGTGATAGCAGGGGTATAAAACAGATTGAACGCCCTCCTTCGACCAATAGCCGATTAACACTAGGATTTCCCTCCAATCGTACGCATCATTTCCTCGACGTGTACCACACCAAACTGACCAACACTCACCCACATCGCCCAGCATATTCGATCCCACAAGCGAATCTGCCAGCAGCTAGCTCCATGGCCCCCAAGAAGAACAAGCAGCGAGAAAAGCAAGAGCAGAGCCGCGCGTCCTCCAGCGCGCGCGCGCACCAGTCACTGCTGGCGAGTGCTGGCTCGACTGCGGCTTCGCCTGCGTTCATCGGCTTTGCGAGCTTCGCGCAGCCGTCGCCGCACGCTGTGCAGGCCACGCCCAAGGGCAGCGCGTTCTACACCAAGCCGGCGGTGCAGAGTATCTACGACGGATCGGACCACGATATCGCGCTGGCGCTCAAGATGCTGGCTAAGAAGGGCTCCGTGACCAAGAACAAGGCGCTGCTCACGTTCCTGCAGAACGTGCTGCCGCCGCGAACTCCTGGCGAGCTGCGCCCGATGCTCGGCCACTTCACGCAGCTCTACACGTTCGAGATGCGCGACCAGAACGACCGCAAGGTCCGCCAGCTGCTCAACGAGGTGCTGGCGGCGCTGGCCGACAAGATGCGGCCCCGAGCTTTCGTCCCGCACTTGCAGCGTCTGCTGCCCTACTGGTACCTGGCCATGCACGACGTGAACGCCGAGGTGTCGGTGCTGGCCAAGAAGGCGTTCGTCACGCTCTTCCCGGAAGCCGAGATGCAGAAGACTGTGTTGGAGGAACATGTGCCGGTCATAATGGAGGAGTTCCAGAGCTTTTTCACAAAGACACCAGACACCTTCGAGGGGATCCCGCTGCTTGCAGATGAGAAGGAGGAGCGATATGAGAGATGCGTCTCCGCTGCGGTGCTGAGCATTGACGCGGTGGTCAAGTTCTTTGTGGAGAACCAACTGACAGACAAGTTGAGTGATGTTGACACGAGTTGCAACGTGGCTACCCTGGTTTCGTCGGATAAATTCCTGCGCCTTGCAACGGCAACTTCAAAGCACCCGAACTTCTCGCGGGACGGTGTGCGGAGAGCAATGTATGTGGCGATCGTGACGTTGTGTACAAATACCAAGTCGATTGTCGCAGCGCGTGAAGAAGCGTTCGGCAAGGTGGTTCTCGGCATTCTCGGAGACAAGAGCCCGTCGAACCATGAAGCCATGTGGAATGCGGTGCTTACGTTCTTGCAAACGTTCCCCAGCGTGTGGCATTCAAGTACCAGCTTCCCTAAATTCGTTGTCAGTGCTGTCTATCCGCGCCTGTTTGCACAGATTAGACACGGATTCTACGGGTCTGGTCGATCGTCGTTCCCGACCTTGCTACCGTTCTTGTCGATGGTGCCGTTGAGTGTGGCTGTTGACCCTGTCAAGGGCCAGTCGGTACTCTACACTGGGGTGCTTGAGCAATGTTGGAAGTTTATTGAGTCGAAGGACGCGCGATTCGCAGAGTCACCGGCAATCACTGCATTCTTTGAGTGTATTACAGGATTTTTCAGTATCTTCTTGAAGGAGAGCGTAAATGCGGCATGGCTACGTGTACAAGATACTGCGTCTTTCGAGGCCAACTATGTGAACCAGTTTGAAAAGGTGTTTGTATCTTCACTCACGTCGACGCTCACTTCGCCAGAGTTTCCGGACGGAGAAGTTGTGTTGTGCGCTAGCAGCATGCTGAAAATGAGCAGCCGGCTGCACAGCTTTTCGGCTGAGACCGATGTGGTGAACACGTTAAAGGATGCATTTTTGGAGAAACTGCACACGTGGACGCGACAAGCCATCAGCATGATGATTGCCAAAATGTCATTCTTGCCTTCGCGGATTAACACACTGATCAACGCAGGTGTTGCTGACGCTAAGGATAGAAGTGAGGACCGCGAGGCTGCGCAGTGGTTGTTGACGAGCAAGGACATCTATGTACAGTCCCTAGACCAGATTGATACCCTAATGGTGGAATCTACGTTTACGCCAGCTAAGAACGCATCGATTGTCCAGCTACTGGAGGCGATTAATGGCGTTTGCAAAATTCTTCCTTTGGATCTGCTGCTGTTGAATGGAGTAGATACGCCGGTGGAGACGCATTTTGACGACCACTACCGTCCCGTACTTCACTCCCTAGCTGAGTGGGAAAAATCAGCCAACAGTAAGAGTATTGCGAAAACAATGCGTGTTGCTCTGGAACTCACGCGGCCATTTTTCCTGGTTGCGCGTGAAAAGAAGCAGTTTTTGCTCCAACTCTTTCAAGACTGCGGCGTTCAGTTCGGCGATATGTCAGAGGCAAGCGACATTATTCAATATGGGCTGCAATTCCCGGTTACTGAACAGAGTAACAAGCTGTGGCTGTCCTGTGGAAGTTGGCAAACTCACTATGAAAGTGGCGTGTCGGTGAGCGACCAATCCAATGCGACATTGGAGGCACTTCAAGCAATTTGGCAAGGCAAACTTCTAGACGAGTTCCTGATGATTAGCTTGAAGGGTAGACTCGATGATTTAGACGGTAGTGCCTTCGCAACTCTGCTGAAAGCGTGCCTTGGTGGCTTGTCCAACGCTCCCGTTGTGAGTTCTGATGCAGTTGTGATTTTGTGTCACTTTGTGATTCAAAATGGCGCCGACAGCAGCGACGCTGTGGTGGTGCAGATGCTGACGCACTTGTGCGAACTATTTTTCAAACTGAACGGTGGACTCCCAGCTGAACTGGAATCTGTCGAGGGCCAGCTCTACAAGCTACTCTTCCATCTCTCAGCACGGGGCAGTTACAGGACTGAAGCAAGTGCGTTGTGGGCACGGACTGTGCGCCACTCTCTCAAGAAGTGGACATCCACGCGAACGGAAGTGTTTGTGAACGAGCTAGCAGAGCATATTAATGCTTTTCTCTTTGCTGATTTGCCACTGGGAACCGTGTCGTTCAACACCAAGCAGTTTGCGGCTTATGTCAAGAGCTACATGCAGCTTAGTGCCGACCAGACATTTTTCTCAGTGTCTCAACTGGTGGAGAAATTGGATGCTGTGAATTTGCGCTGCATTGCTGACACTGATGATTCGCAGCAGAAATTGTTTTTCAGCCGGGTGCTGTCTGGTTTGGGAGAATTGTGTGATGATGAGCAAAGTGTGCACGTCCTGCAAGAGTACCTCACCTCTTTGGCATCAGAGGATGAGCAAAGGGCGGTGGACCTTGTTGTGAAACTCGTGGACCTTGATGTCACGCATGCATTATCGTGGGTCGTTTTTCACTCGGATGATCACATCCAGAGAGGTCTCGATCTGGTGGATATTATGGAGAGTTATTTGACTCTGGAACACTTGTATGAAGCACTTCGGTCATCTTCTACAGTAATCGACAAGACCCTTGCATTAGCGCTTCAAACGTGCCAGGATAAACTCACGCATGAAAGTGCACACTACCGCGACTTGGCATTCTTGAGCAAGAATCAGAGCGCTATTGTAGCGAGTGAAAATATGGGTCTGCTTACGCAAAAACAACACAAGAAGCTGGATGAGCTGATTGTCGCAGTACTTTCGACTTTCAGCTCAGTTGCTGCACGAGTGGCGTTCGTTCAGGCGCTGGTGGATCAAAAGAGAGACTGGAAGGCGGATGTCGCCCAAACTGTTGCTATTTCGCTATTCAGTGAGATGTATCCCGCGAAGGAAGCTAGTAATGAAGTCATCTCGGTGCTGAAGGATTTCTTCTCTTTGTGCGCCCGTGACGCCATTGCAGGGCCCGCTACTGGGTTCTTTGAGTATCTGCAATTGATGGCGCGTGCAGTAAAGGACGGAAAACTATCGAACGCCTCCGAGCAAGGAATTATCGATTTATCGAAACAAGAATCGGTCATGACTCGAATTCAGAAGATGTTGGCGCCAAGTTCGCCAACCGTTGTGGAAGTTGAGGAATGGATCGCTGCGACGGAGTATATGAGTGCCCTCTCTGCGTATCTGCAAGCTGGATCTCCAGGTTTCCGTGATATATGGGAGACTGTGGCACGTTTGATAGTGACACATGCAATTGCAGGCAAGGCGGAAATTGCCAAAATTGCTGCGTTGAAGGTCCAGAAGCGCAGCTCTACGCTGGGTGATCGAAGGATTATGAAAGGCGACGAGGAGAAGATTGTGCTAAGTTACTCTAGTGAGCTAGCCGCAGCGCGATTGGCCTTGATGAATCTCGTGAGTGCGATCTATGAATCGAACCCAGATGCGCTGCAGGAGCTTGCTGCGCACTACCGAGAAGCTCTTCTTTCTACGGTGCTGTGTGCTCTTTCGGAGAGTGCAGAGCTGAAGGCGAGTATTGTAACCACGTATGTGGCATTAGTGTCTCCGTCACAGTGCTTCCATCTCACATACCTGTGGTTCAGCATCGAGAAGGTGCTTGCAAGTGCACTTCCGGCACTGCGCTCGACCCTAACAAGCATTCACGATGTTGACCACGTGAACCGGCTTGTGCTGGAGTCGTTCGGCGGTATTGAGACTTTAGCATCGCTCTTCAACGGAAAGCGTTACCCGCTGCAACCAGTGCTGCGCGTGTTGTTGTACATTCTGGCTTCGTACAGCGGTGCTCTCCGCTTGCACAACTACGATGCAAGTGCGATTGATGTGAATGCTGATGATGAGGCAGCAACTGAATCCGCATTGGCTAAGGTGCTCATTCCGAAGGCATTGCGCTCGGCGCTGCGTGCTGTATTCGCTGACAAAAATGGCCAGAGTGGTGCAGCGAGCATTCGTATGCGCAGTCGTAAGCAAAAGGTGCAAGAGCGAGAAGATATCACGGGGAAGTTGCTACTTTGGGATCTTTTCCTGCAGCTATTCCCTGCGAGTGGAGGCGAGATCAATGGCGAGAGCGGGGGCGCTTCGTCCACGCTAATCGCGTCATCACTGAGCTCGTACGTCGCACGCCACGGAATGCTCACAAATTTCCTGAACTTTTGCTCGGCGTTGCTGTCACAAGAATCACTGTCCGCGTCGAAGGCAGCGGTCTCAGATCTGCAGGACACTGCGCTGTTTGACGTAACAGACTTGGACAAGAAAGAGGATGATGAAACGTGGAGGCTCCACAAGACGCGCGTGTTCCAGCTCGGAACTCGCGTCTTCTTCCGTACAGTGGTGCGCCTCCCAGCAATGGTTCGGTCCTGGTGGAACGACGATTGCTCACGCGGCACGCGTAGCTGGGCTGCCAAGTATTTCGAGGACCACATTACCCCGTCGGTGCTGGCCGCCGAGCTCGAGCTTATCCAGAAGGCAGGCGAGAACTCATCCGCTGCTGGCGAGTCTTGGGATGATGAGGAGATGACTGTGAAGGGCAGTCGTGTATCTCGCGAGATCACCACGACATACATCAAGGACGAGTGTGCGCTGGAGATGGTGGTGCGTGTGCCATCATCCTACCCGCTGCGCTGCGTGGAGGTGGAGTGCACGAAGCGTATCGGCATTTCCGAAGATCGTTGGCGGCGATGGGTGTTGCAGATTATCCGTGTGACTTCGTCTCGCGACGGGTCCTTGTTGGATGCTGTGCTGCTGTGGAAGCACAACGTGGACAAGGAGTTCGAGGGCGTGGAGCCGTGTCCGATCTGTTACTCCATCCTGAACCCCAAGAACATGGGTCTGCCGTCGCTGCCCTGCAAGACATGCAACAACAAGTACCACAACTCGTGTCTGTACAAGTGGTTCAACCAGTCGGGCAAGAACAAGTGTCCGATCTGCCAGCAGCCCTTTTGCTGAGTACGGGTAGCGAATGGATCCTCGGTTAGTTTAGTTAGCTCGTGTTTCCAATAACTTAGTGCTAAACAAGAGTCAAGATAGAGAGCGCGATGTGTTTGCTTGTGTGCATCGTAAGAGTCGTCGGTAGTTCTAGCAGATGACGCAGCCGCAGCCCGCCGACTCTACCGTCTTCGCTGCACTATGACCTCGCGTAGCTTCTACAGCAGTAACAACCATCAGCGACAGCCTCATACTAGTAACCCTTTGCAGCCGCGTACCTCGCTCTGTCTGCTGCGACTTGTGGAACACGGACACGTTCACGGGCGTCGGATGTGTGTCAAAGGCCGGAACACCCGCAGACACGAGCGTATGCGAGTCCTGCAAGATGCCGCGCCCCATGCAAATAAGTCGGACGGACTTGGCGTCCTCGGCAGGCGGCACATCTGCATCAATCATAATTCCTATGAGAACAATTGACTAATTGAGACCGCACGACCGACGCACTCTGGGGCCAGCTGTGCAGGAGCTGCGCCTTGACCTGCGCCACCGTCGCCTCCTTGGGGAAGCCCATCTCCACGTGCACTCCGTCCTGGTTGGCGAAGAGGAACCTGAGCCGCAACTCCTCGGCCGTGCTGCCGTGCTTGCTGCCCATGTCGTCTTGGTCACCTTGAAATGTGAATTGAGTTCCAAAAAAAAGTCAATCGTTCTAGGAAGTGATGCGATTGGACAAAACAGTAGAGAGATCATATGATTGGGTGGAAAGACAGTCAATGTCGCATTGTGCAGTGACCCCTCCATATGATCATAATCCATGTTTTTCAATATCTATTATCTGGATATCAACACCTCCCATACATGATACATACATTTCCAGCTCTTTTTCCACCGCTTCTGCTACCGTTTCACAATCTCATTTTGCAAACCTCAAGTGTCGGTGATCATCACTCCTGATCATGTCCTCCTCCTCTGCGCGGCGACGCGCTAAGCGCCCAGCGGACGATAGCCGCAGCAGCTCTGCCGCTGCCCCCGCAACCCAATCCACGTCTTCATCGTCACAGTGGACCCGCTCCATCCAGAACCAGAGCTTCCAGCCCAAGCCCACGGCCTACTCACCGCACTCGCTCGAGGACGAGGACCCGCTCATGCTGCAGCAGAGACAGTGCAGGGACAAGCTGTGCGCGCTGCGTCAGGTGCGTGAACGCATGCAGTTCTACCCGCTGCAGCCGCCGGACAAGCGGAGACCGGCGTCGTATTCCATGAAAATCTCCACGTGCACGATCCTCTCGGAACAGTCGCTACACTGGCAGAGTGATGGTCCTCAGGTCTCGCGGCACAATGTGGGCATCGACGCACTCGGAGGCCTCGAGATGCTGCTCTTCGCCTTCTTGTCGAGACAGGAATTGCTACGTGTGAGCGGCGTGTGCAGAGCGTGGAGGGCGCTGGGGAGGGACGATCTGTTCTGGGAGCCGCTGTTGGTGACGCACCTGGAAAGATACCCGCTGCGCCCGTTGTTAGGACTGGAGAGAGACCTGACGCACCAACATGGCGACGTGCCGGCGATATTGGTGTATATGGTGTATCAGAGACTCAAACTCACGCAGGCTGCGTACACACAGGAGTGCAGTGACGCTGTAGTGGCCACTGCAGCGACAAATGTAGCGACGCGGTACAATGGCAGGTTTCTGGAGCTGTTCCAGACGTTGAACAGACAGGTTGGAGCACTTCCGAGATCGCGGCGAATAGCCCCAGGACGAGGAAACAATGCTGTTTCGAGTGTACATTTGGTGGGTGTGCATTACAACGCGGCGGTGACGACGCGGAGGACGCAGCAAGTGACACAGATGGCTGCAGATTTAAATCTACAGGTGGAGGGCGATAATATTGGTGCGGCGGCTGGAGGTGGTGTAGCAAACGGAGCAGTACCTGGGCTTAATGAGCAGCTCCCAGTAGGTGCAAACGGGCAGAATGGTGCTGGTGCAGCAGATGATGAAGATGTATACAGCATTGCGGATGGACGAGATCGGGTGACGCTGAGTTCGTGGCTTTCGACCAAGCGGCGTGTGACTGAGCGCACGATGCGTTCATTCTTGCGCCAAATGCTGCTGGCAGTGGACGCTTTGGAGCGGTCGAACTGCGAGCATGCAGACATTTCGCCCGTTAATATCGTGGTACACAGCCAGTACAAGTCAGACTTCCGAGCGATTAGTTCGGCAGCTACAGGATCAGAGCCACAAGGAGAAGAAAGTGAAGACGAGGATGAAGATGATGACGACGATTTGGACATGGTAGATGCCCGCGGATGCGAAGCCAAAATCTTCCAAGACTACCGCCAGCGTAACAGACGTCGCACGCCCTTCTTTCAACTATTTGTTAGCCGGCGAAATTGCCAGCACACAGGTGGCAATCGAACACAAGCGCTTGAGCCCGTTCTTGCAGCCGATGTGGATTTACCTGCTGGTATGCTCGACCTCAACGGTGGCGGTTTGCGTGAAATCGCGCAACAGCATCATAGACTAGCGGAAGTGGAGGGTGGCGCAGGAGGTGTCGTGGCTGCTGCTTTTCGCAACCGATTGACGCTTCCTCACCCGACCATGGTAAGCTCCGTGATTCAAATTGCCATGGCCGTGTGGTGTCGTGGGCGTTTCGTGGATGCCAACGCGTCCCCACTACTAGCTCTGTTACTGCGCTTCCCAGGCAGTTTTTCGAGCGGTTTGCGGAGTTTCCTGGAATATGCCAAGTACCTCACCATTACCCATTCGGCTACCGCATCGAAATTGCTTCGTCACGACTACCTTCACACACCAGGTGCCCAGCTTGCTCGTCAGTCACTACCGCATTGGTCAACAACGCCAATTAGCGACGTCAACGAGTACAAGAGTAAGCTCGTGGCGTATTACGGCAGTTTACCGTCCCGTGTGGGGGGACTTTTGAACGACAATTCCAGCTCCTCTGTTAGTCCAACAGTAATTGACGAGCTCATGCCCCGGACGAACCTGGGCATTCAGTATTTTGTCGATGCCCTGAAGGAAGATAACCTTCCTTCTGAGCGCTTTGTCAGCGTCGTAGCACCGTCTACCGCATCATCTTCCTGGGTGCGAAAGCTAGCTTGCACGCAGACCTGTACACTACAGCGCCTAGACTTGTCACGCGCCCGTGTACCAACGTCTGTGCTGTTGCGCGAGTTGGCCACCCTGCCGCGCCTGACACACCTACGCTTACCCAGACAGATTTTGCGAGATGAGAATCTGGAGCACCTCGTAGCGGCGCTGGCATATACCGATTTACTGCCGCGCTTGCGAAGCCTCGATGAGGACGTGCACCAGGCCATGGACCGCATGGAGAAATCCTACGTCATGCAGCTCGACATGGTCACGTTTCTCCTGCAAAAAACTAGTGCGTCAAACGCAACCCACGCTTGAAAGTGTGAGTCTAGCACGTTGTGTAGAAGTACCCGTTAAGCACGGAGATCAAGTTCACTGTTCATGTAAACTCGCTGATCTAACTGCAGTGTTAGTTCTTGCGCGAGGACCGCTTCGTGAAGAGATCAACCATCGGGATCTCCTCTAGTTCACGACGTGAGCACAGATACTCTCCTAGCACGATCGTCACACATGCAGCCACCAGGTGCACGAGCCACCAGTCCCACATCTTCGGGAACTCCTGCAGCACCAAAACACGTCATTCAGTTGCTACCCTCGCGGCTTCCAGAACCGACCACGCACCGAATAGAAACACTGAGACAGGAAGTCGATGAAATAGAGGGTAACACCAAAATCCAGACACTTCTTGGCGCGCTCCACGAAGAGCGCGAGGCACACAGCACTGCAGGACAAAAAGGATACAAACAAGTGAGCCAAAAGATTAGCAGAGCGTATCAACATCAATAAATGCACCGACCTGACGAAGCTAGCAGCCACAACAGCGACGCAGTTCTTCAGACCGTCAACAGTTACGATCGTCTGCGTGTGGTAGGCGAAGAACTGGTCCAGCGTCACGTGGGCGCCATGGCAAATGCCCAGCACAAGTCCCTGAGTCACATAGTGCGAGCACTAAATGGCACAAAACGTTGCGAATACGAGGCTTTAGCCACTAAACAAAGTATCATCCGATAGAAGCGACGAATTTGCTGCTAAATCAACGCACCTGCATGCACAGCATCTGCAACAGGATGAGCTTGGGCGCCCACCGCGCAGCGCCGTAGAACTTGGGCATCGTCTCCTTCTTTTTGTCGAAAATGTCCAAAGATGCGTAAAATACATATTGACTACTATGAAGTCATATTTATCATAATGGGTTCCGGGAAGTAACCTAATTATCAGATGCGCACGTCAACATTGCGCAATGACTCCAGAAGAGACCAAGGAACTCTTGCGGTTACGCGAGCAACGGCGTCGTCACGACCGCCCGGCGGCGAAGGAGAGCAACACCTCGGGCAGTGAGAACTGCGGTGGTGTCGGCGGCTTCAAGCGCCGCACGTGGGTGCTCTTCAGCGTCATGGGAGGGCTCATTTACGGCTACAACGTCAGGTGCGTCAAGCTCGACTCGCTTTTGAGCGATTTCCAGTGCTAATTCGCTGTTTTTAATGCATTTCTCAGCCTGGCAGCCACATTGCAATACATGCGCGACGACCTGAAGCTCTCGTCGACGCAGGAGGAGGCGCTGAGTGCCACTGCGACGCTCAGCGACGCCTGCTCCATGCTGGTGGGCGGCTGCCTGGCCGACCGGTTCGGGCGCAAAGTTACGGCCATGTTCGCGTGCATGTGCTCCATTGTGGGGGCGCTGCTGGCTGGAATTACCAGCAGCAGCTTCTCGTGGCTCGTACTGTCGAGACTGTGCTCCGGAGTGGGCAACGGGCTGTCCATCTTGCTCATCCCCATGTACATCAGCGAATGTGTGGACGCTGCGAGTCGCGGAGCTTTCCTGACGCTCTTTCAGCTTGGGTGAGTGGAGAAGTTGCTGGGTTGTTGGCGTGGTGCTGATGGTGTTCGTGGTTGTTTTGTAGTGTGAACTCGGGTGTAGCTGTGCCGTACCTCTTTATGATCACGGTGAGCGAGAACTGGAGAGCGTGTCTGGCTTTTGGGAGCTTGCCAGCACTGTACGTGCTCTACAATTTCCATTTCCACTTTCCGGAGAGCATCAAATGGCTCCGCTGGAAGGAAAACCCGACGACGGATCTGGAAGATGGAGCCACTGACCTATCGGATGAAGAGAGTGTTGACAGTGCTGGTGCTGCAGCTGTCGCCATCAAGCGCTCGGGAAATGGTAACTATCAGCGCCCGTACGAGCAGGACGCAGCTTCTCCGCCGTCATCGACTGCTTCGAGGCCACCTGCGCCTCCACATCCTCATCGTGAGCTCGTGATCGGCATCTTGCTGGCCTATGTAAATAACTGCGTCGATGCGTCTCTCTTCTACGGGCCGGAGATCATCGCCAAGACCAGCTCGTCCTACTCACGCAGAGACGCGAATATTTTTGGGCTACTCTGTTCGCTCGTGGCTGTGGTGTCGGTACTTTTTGCGGGACGATTCATCATTGCGAGGTTCTCGCGGCGACAGGTGTATTTACTCTGTCTTGTTGTTGTCTGCGGCTGCTTTGTGGTGAGCGGTGGAATTTTTGCTTGCTACTCCACCGACGATTTCGCGCACAGCTCGGCGGCATCGGCCAGCATCATGATTACTTTCGCCTTGCTGAACGTGTTTGCTGCTGTCGGTCCCAGTATTCTGTTCGTTGTCATCCTCAGCGAACTTTTCCAAGACAACACCTACCGCGCACGATACATGAGCTACTGCACGTTCACCATGTCGCTCATCTCGTTGCTTGTCAACGGTTCCATGCTTTCACTATTCGAAACCTTTGGTACCGCGGCAACGTTCCTAGCGTATGGGGCGTCATACATGGTATGCCTGGTTTTCTTTTGGGAATACCTCCCGGAAACAAAGCAACGACAGCTAGTGTAATGCGAGCTGGACAAATACACCACCTCAGCAAATATACCGAGTCTGTTAATGCTGAAGGGCTGAACTTCGTTGTACAGTTTACTAAAAGCAAGCAAGCACAAAACAGGAAAAAGTTGGTAAATATTGTTGATGACTGGACGCTGGATACGTCACAGCATGCGCGTCCTTTTCATTTCTACTGTGATCGAACAGCAGGCGGTTGCTGGCTGCTTCCGTTTGTGCGAGCAGGTACTCGAATACCTGAGTTTCCAATTACACCATTCGTGGTTGCGCCCTCCAGAGCCCCGTATCGGACCGTATACTGTTCAGTGCTGTGTTGCAGCCGCATGTTCTCCGTCATGAGCCCCGTCAAGTGGTCGTTCAGTATCATGATCTTGTCCTCCTTCTCTTGGAGCGCAATAAGAAGATCTCTCGATCGACGAGATCCAGTTGCAGCAGCTGACGCACCGTTGTTCTTAAGCCTTGAAGTCTCACGTTTCCGGAAAGCTTCAAGTTGCATATCCTTCTCCAATACTTGACCCGTCAGGTTTTCGACCTCCTTTACGAGCGCCTTCATGTCAGCCTTCGAGAAGCGACTCTCCTTGAGTTTCGAGTTTGTATCCTTCAGCTCGCGCACGCGGAGCTTCAGCCTCGCACACTTCTCTTCCCATTCGCGACCTGCTTCGGCACTGGTCTCGTCATTCTGATCAGCTCTGTGATTATCACGCAACTCGCGGTTCTCAAATTTCAGCTTGGAGACTTCTTCGCTCATGGCGTCCAACTGCTGGTGGAACAATTCCTCAACGTCTCTCCTTTGTTGCCCGCCTTGGCTTTTCAGTTCGCTACCACGGAGATGCAACGAGTGTTCAAACTCATCCAACCGCGTTTTCAGCTCGTCGATCTGCTTTTCTTTGCGGTGGATAAGCGCGTCCTGACGGGCTTCGCGATCTTGATAGCTCCGGAGAAGCGCTGAGACTTCCATGATACCGCGGTGGAAGGCACTGTCATCAACGTAGTTGCCATTTGACCCTTGGGCACTTAACTCAACGTTCAGCTTCCTCATCTCGCGACGGAATTGGCTGAGCATAGCCGACTTAGCGTCTTCGAGATGAGCGATTTGCGATGTGAGATCCTGCTCTCGCTTCACCGATTGCTCATACGCTTCCTCCAATTCTCTCATGGATATCTGCCGCGATTCGGCGTCAGCGTCGGCTGAATTCTTCGACGAGAGCTTTGCCTGAGCTACTCGCTTGAGCTGCTCTCGGAACTGTGCATTCTGTTGCGTTAACGACGCAACTTCGCTTTCCTTTTGGTGTAGTTTGTCCTCATGCTCACGTTTCAGATCGTTTTCCGCATCACGCGCCTGCAGAAGCTCGTCCTCTTTAGCAGCTAGCTCAGCCTCGTGTTGACGAGCCTCACCTTCACGTGCAGCTAATTCATCCTGCATCTCTTCCAGCTTCATTGTAAGCTGCTCAGATACGTGAAGATGACCTCTCGCATTATCCATCTCAGTCGTATTGTCGCGAATCTCTTCGTTCAACTGCTCGATTTCCTCGTGCAACTGACCAATCTCTTGGTGCAAATGGTCGACCTCTTCCACCTTCGCATCCATCTTCTTCAGAGTGGCAGTGTTTTCTGCATCTAAGCTGTCGTATCGTGCTTGCAGGGATCGCAGGTCTCGTTCTTTCTGCAGTGTTTCATGCATGGAGTTCTGGTTCTTTCCTGCTTTGGACTGCTCGCTAACTTGGAGTTTGTGCTGAAGTTTTTCCACTGACGCTTCCAACTCCTCCACGCGCGCTTTCTGCTCCTCTACGATCTGCGAATTCTTAGAGAGCTCCGCGTACTCTTGTTTTTCAGCATGCGAGCGGTCCATAAGATGGCGGCTCATTTCCTTCTCTTGATCCAGCTTGGACTGCAGCTCTGCCATATCGTCCTCCAAATCAGCAACCTTCTTTTCTCTCTCTTTCAACTCGACAGTGGCGTATTTTTTTAACTGTTCGTGCGTTGCTTCCAGCTCTTTATGCACAGCTTCAAGACGCTTTAAGTCGCCAGTTGCATTGTTTCGAGCCCAGTTTTCTTCCTCGTGTGCCGCAATTGTTTGCTGCATCTCGTCCAGAGTACGTTCCCGGTCCTCACGTTCGCGGTGTAGCTGCAAAAATTCAGCATCCAATTTGTCGCAGTGGGCAGAATACCCTTCGAGTCGTTGGTGGAGTCCCACATTCTCCTCCTCGAGCTTGCGGAACTCCTCATTAAAGTGCTGTTGCTGCTCGTCTTGAGTCGAGTCCAGAACTGCCTGCAAATGGTTGACCTTTTCACTTTCTTCCTGGATTCGCAGCTCTATTTTGTGGGCCATTTGCTCCAAACTCTGAGCCAGATCTCCCTCCAATCCAAGCTGACCTTCGCGTAGAAATGAGGTACCAAGTTGCATCATGATTTTCTCTAGCCCGCGTTTCTCTTGATGAAGCGACTCGAGCTGGACTGTCATCTGTTCGTTCTTGAGCTGCAGGCTCTCAAACTCGTACTGCTGAGCACGCAGTTTATCTTCCAAGGATCGAACATTCTCCTGCAAAGTTAGCAGCTGTTGATGGCCTTCATTCATCTGGGTGTCACGTTGCACAAGCTGGGACGTCAGTCTTTGCAACTGAGTTCGGCCATCCTCTGTAGCCATTGCTGTTGTTTGTTTTTGTGATTCAATCTGCTCGGTTGCCTGCCGCATAACCTCTTGGATTCCCAGCTCGAGCTCATGTTTATCCTTTTCGAGTAGCTGGGCAGATGTCTTCCAGTGCTCAATCTCATTGCGAGCTGACGTAGTCTGGAATTCCAGAGCTGCCTTTTCAGAAGAAAGTGCTACCATGTTGCGATTCATGTCTTCCTTCTCGTTGATTAACGAGCGGATTTCGTTTTGATGAGCGGTCTCCTGCTCGCGAGAGCGAATGTGTTCTTGGTGTGCTTCATCCAATTTGGTGTCAATTTCGGCGCGGGTTGAGTTGATTAGCCTCTGCAGTTCTAGATTATGTTCTTCCAAGCGCGCACGCTCCATTTGCAGTAGCTCCACTTCTCTCGTTCGCTCGTTGTCAGGAGAGAGGAATTGCTGGATATGCGCATTTAACTCTGCGTTTTCCTTATTCTTCAGCTCCAGTTCTTGTACACGATGTTCCAGTTCGCGTTTTAATGAATCGTTCTCACGGGCGCCTTCGTGCAATTGGTACTGAAGCTTTTCGCACTCCGTCCGACACTTGCCGAGCTCCTCTCCATCTACAGAGGTCCGACCCTCGTGTAGCCCTAGCGTCTTGGATGCCTCGTCGAGATCAGCTCGTAGTTGTTCATTATCTCGAGTCATTGCATTGAATTGTTCTTCGACCTGAGCGACGAAGTCATTGTACTGGTTTTCGAATTCGGTAGACTGTGACTTCATTGCTTCAGTATGAGCAGCATTCCTAGCAGCCATGTCCTCGGACAGAGTCTCAATCTGACGCTTTGCACGCTCTATTTCTTCCGTGAGCTGATGTATCCTCTGGATATCCACGTTACGTGAATGCTGCTGCTGCTCGGCTTCTTGCGAGATTGCCATCAATCGACTCATTTCTGTGCTCTTCCGTCGGTTGATATCCTTCAAGCTATCAACCTTGGCTCGTAGCTCGATATTCTCTTGGTTGATCTTGCTAAACTGGTTCTGCAGCTCTTCTTCCACGCGAGACTTCTCATCCAGCAACTGCTGCTCACGCTGTTGCATCGCAGACATGGCCTGAGCTTCAATTTGAGCCTGCATTTCTCCTGCTTCCTTCTTCAGCTTCTGGAATCGTGCAGACTCTTGTTGAAGGGATTGAGTGATCCTCTGACGCTCTGCGTCAGCCTCATTCCGATGGCCATGTAACTCCGCGAGCTGCTGCTCGTGTTCTTGGGCTATTCTACTGACGTGCTCCTGTAGCTTACGGTTCTCAGCAATCAGGTGCTCCAGGTTTCCCTCACGCGTTCCCATCTCTTGCCTGCCATGGTGAAGTGCATCCTCCAGCTCGTTAACCTCGTGCTCCTTGCCTTCATATTTCGCCTGCCATGCTGAAACATCCTGCTCCAATTCTGTCGCCTTGCCCACCACAGCCTCGTAGTGCTCGCGTAGCTCGTCCATTTGCTGTTCAAGAGAGCGCATCTCATCATACTGATGAGCTCCCTGCTGCTTCAACGTTGTATTCTCTTGGATGATCACCGAGCTGTCATGTTCCATTTGCTTCAACTGTAATTGGAACTTTTCGTTGGTCTTCCGCATAGACGCCAGAGACGCATCACGTTCCTTCAATTTCGTCTCCACCTCGACCCCCGCCTGTCGTAGCACGGTCACTTCCGAGCGTAGCTGCTGGATCTGGTACGTGCCTTGCTTCTTCAGCGACTCCACCTCCTGGGAAGCGAGCTGGTACTTTTCCTCCCACTTCTGCTTCTCCACCTTGTCCGCCGCCAGTTCCAGCTGCTTCTTTTTAAGAGTCTGACAACATTATAAAAAGTATTTAAAACACACACACACTTATAAGCCTACACCGTCCTCCCAGCTCCTTAACGAAGCCTCCTCACCTCATGGAGCCCTCGAACAAGTTCCACGTTCTGCTGCGCCTCCTCAATGGCCAGGTCCAGCTCCTTACCCTTCCAGCGGTCGATATGTCTCTTCTGGGACTCAATTACGGCCCCCAGCTCCGCGAATCGCTGGATAATAACCGGCATGAGCGTGTGTTCGTGCTGGTGCTCCTCCTGTTCCTCCAAAGACGCAAAAACACGGCAGAAATTGGCTCTAAGTCGTCGTTTCCTCCTCCTTTTCCACTCCCCAGAGCCTTAAAAAGTCTTGAAACCTACCAGAAAGTGCAGAAAGTCCGCGAACGAGCGCACCGCCGCCTTCACCTTACTGGGGGAGTATCTGGCGGGAGATTCCTCGAGACCCGAGGTCGGCTGGTGGCCTCTGGACGTCGTCGAGAGGCGCCTTCGACTGGGCTCAGGCGTCACACTGAACTCGAAGTTCTCGTTCGTCTGTGGCTTCCGGCGCGCAGACTTGGGTGTCGAGAAGCCCACGGCGATGGGCGTAGCTACGTCGCCCATCTCCTCGTCGTCCTCGCGCTTGCTCTCCGCTACCATGGACACGTCCATGGCTGCTTCCCCCGCGCTCCAAGTTTGAACGCGCGTACTGAAACATGATATCTACTTTGGAGGGGAATGATGTGGCGCACGTAAATGGTGTGAAATACACGATGTTGAAGTGCTGGTTGTCATTTGTATTCATTCATATTGACAATTTGGTTCTTGTACATGGCATCTCCTCTACTTCGTGGAGACGTCGGCGACGGGTGATACGTTCAAAACTAGTGCGTCGCAGGAGTTAGCTGCGCTGTGGCGTCCTCTCGTTCGAAGAAAGGTATGCTGGCTCTGGGTCGGACAAGGTGAAACTGTAGCCAGAGCCCTCGATGCCATCTTCGACGAAGCTCCTTCGCGAGTACGGGTCGTAAGACAGCGAGGACGCGCGGAGCATGTCCATGGGCGACCGCTGCGCCTTCACATACATGAAGTTGCCTGATTCATCCGACCCGTGGTCGGAGTTGGGAGAGTTTGTTGGAAGCTCGTTGGTGTTTGACAGCGGCTGGAATCCGAAGAAGCTGTATCGACGTTCCTTCTGTTGCGCGGCTTCCTGCTCAGCTCGCCGTCGACGCACCATTGCGAGGCCTAACATCACAAGACCAACGACTGCGAGGCAGCCCAATGTCAAGCCGAGAATGAGGCCGACATGGGAAGTTGAGCCATTGTCAGTAGAAGCCGATGTCGATGAAGCCGTGACTGTCATACGCACGAACGAGGCGACATCGAATCGAAAGTCGTCTCCGTTTGGCACCACAGCATGGACCATAAGCGCGTATGATCCTTCACTCGGAATTTTGATCGTGGATGAGGAGAAGGAGGCGTTGCCATTCGTGGTTGACAAACTCGTTGCCTCCGCAGTATACACCAGTGTCTTGTCTGCCGAGAACGGCGAGCATGCTGTGTCGTTGCAGTAGTAGATATTCACCTGGGGCAGGTTTACGAGCTGGCCGGTCGATTCGTCGTAGATGTCTGTGGTGTTCACTGTAACACCGTCCATGGCTGTGTACGCGGTTTGCTGAGTGACAGACCAGCTCACTTGGACACCAGTGTCTACTGAAAACGATCTACTGGAGACCGACATATTCAACGTGTACGGGCAATTGGAGATGTTTCCTGCGAAGGCAACGCTAGTAGCTTCAACGCTCTCGTCGTCGGCAGCTGCGACAACTTCCCAGCAATACGACTCACTGCCGTCGTCCACGTACGTCTCACTCCTCACTTGCTCCGCCACATTTGTTTCGGTTGCAAAGACCTCAAAGTACTTGATAATGTCGTACCTCTGGGAGTCTGCGTCGTCCCCTGCAAGCGTCACCTGTACGAAGCCCGCGTACCAGCCAGTCGATGAAACAAGGAGGCCACTTGCGTTGAATGCTGCCGCATTCTCTGACGTAAAGTTCGCGGAGAAGTCAGCTGATGTTATTGTTGTCGTGCTGGAGTACTCGTCGCAGTCCACATCTCGCTCGCACAGCTTCACAACCGAGCCCACAATGGTGTAATACACGCTCGTGTTGGTGTTGGCGTTCAAGACATAAACCGCCTCGAGGGGCGATGGCAGTTGGATTTCCTTGGACGAGTTTCGTGTCAGCGTGGCTGTCCACACCACATCAAAGGATCGCTGTGCCTGCACGACATCGTTGGCGTCGATCACTAGCTCTATCTCGGAGCTGTCACTACTCGCAAGCAGGGCGGTAGCGTCCAATAACTCATCCAACGGGTTTTGCGCCGTCACGCGGCAATAGGTCGTGGCACTGTCATATTCCCTGCCAAAATCAGAACAAATGCACATGTCAGCACCCACCGGAAAAAAACCAGCACCACAACGCAGCAGGACTCACGCAGCCTCCACTTCCACCGTCTTCACGACGATATCCGCGAACGTCTGGAAGTAGTACAGTAGCATAGCGTCATCGGCGTTCCCGAGCACGGCGACGGCTGCCATCGTGTAGTTCCCTTCTTGAGCGAACGACAGATCATCAAGCGTCTCAAAGTACGTGGCGTCCGAGCTGGAGAAGTTGCCTGACTGCGCAGTAGTAAACATCCCGTCCAGTGCCGTCGGTGTGCACTGTAATCGCGACTCGCACGTACGCACGTAGGAGGCGAGAATCTGCACTTGTCCGTCGGAGCTGAGCGTGGTCATCGCGTCGGGGGGCGTGGGCACGTCCATGGCGTTGCTGGAGTCGGCGTCGAGCTGCACGCCCCATAGCAACGCGACACTCTCGTTGGGCGCGTAGGACGCGGCCACTAGCGGAATCGTCACATCCACGGCGCAGGCCGAGCCGCTGTAAACGGCCAGCGCCTTGAGGGGCGACGCGGAGCCGTCGATCTGCCAGCAGCTGGTCTCGTCGCCCTTCGATACGCCGGAGAGCAGCGCAGCCGCCCCCAACGCCACGAGAGAGCGCATGGCGAGCCAAACGAGAAGTGGCTCGAGCTTGGAGCAAGCTCGGGATCAGCTTTTCGCATTGAGCGAGCCTGTCTGCTTCATTGAAGCACTGGTCACAGTGGTCGAAGACAGCGGCGCGGAATGATTGCAGTATCGTTCCTCAAACGAGGGGAGAAATGTGAATTTAAGTTGGATATGTTTATTGTTGAAATTGTTAAAACCAGGTTACTGACCTGATTCCAGTAGAACATGCTGAGTTCTGTGGGACGTTTCTGTCATAGATATGTCGTTGGTACCAAAAGCAGGTGAGTGCTCCGCCGATACTTTATCGAATGACTGTAATTAAGTATTGAATGATCATCATAACACCGTGGATTGGTATTTTGGGAACGTATTCAACGTTGCCTCGAGTCAGAACAGCCGACACTTGATGTCACATCGGCGAATGGCTTCGCCTTCGCGGGCTGTGCTCGACGAAGGTCATGCTATAATAAGCTTATCCATGCACTTCGAAGTACATGTACATAATTGACGGTCAATTATTGACCACTTCGGTCGCTCCATCGCGCCGCGTTCCAAGCAGACGCGTCGTGACTTCGGTGGTGGTGTCTCTTCAATTGTCGCCATTGACTATCGCTTATTGTCGAGTGAGTCGCTGGTTAAACTGACCAGTCAGAGAACTTGCATTCGCTCCACCAAAACCGAGCTTGTAGGCGCTAACGTTACTCCTTGGGCGCGTAGAAGCAGCAGGCGCTCCACCAGACACCGAGGTCGAGCTCCGCTCCGGCTAACTCGCACTTAACAGGCCAAACTTCACTCTATGTTTTGGTGGAGTGGCACACGCACGACGTAGCGCGAACTGGCCTTCTGGGCATTCAGACCGCTTTTCCCACTCACGTGTGGGGCGCCAGCAGGTCAACGGTGGCCACGCTCCCGCAAGCCCATTCCGCCGCCGCCTTTCGTTCGCCTCCAAGCAAGTCCGACCCCCGAGCTCCTTAGCGTCCGGCCATCATGTACGTAGAAGCACTGCGGCTGGCACGGCCGTTGAGTCTAGGGTCGTTTGACTGACCTCGTGACTATGGCAGGGTGACGTACAAAATGGACGGCAGTACGACGTACTGTTACTACATTTCGGAGAAGTACTCGCAGGAGCATCCCGTGGAGGACGACGTGCTGGTGCAGGACGTGGGCAGCTCGTGCCCCATCACGATCCGCGTGGACATCGCCGACGAGCTCCAGAAGAACGCGCTCATCCCGTTGCGCTACACCGCCACGCTGGACACGTCGACCGCCGACGCCAACTTCGAGTTCCCGGACCCCGTCGTTCGTGTATCCGTGCCCGATTACTTGATGAGCAACACCAATACGACGACCGAGGCGTCCGGTAGCACGAACGCGACTACGTACGACGTGGCCGTGGCCAACGTGGTCATGTGCGACTGGCGCTCGTGCGACGTCTTCTCGACCGCCAGCGAGAGCTCCACCTACTACGCGTCCAGCAACAACCCGAACGATTTTTCTGACAACGTGGCCGTCTTTGGTTCTGAGGAGCTCGTGATCCCCAAGGACGGAAAGTACTCAGGTTACGTGCATCTCGTGGTGAACATTGCTGGCAACTCGCGCGCCGATTTCGTCACCTTCTTCCCGGTGCAAATCGGAGATGTGGCCGGCACGACGCCCAGCAGTATCACCACGGATGGCACTACTACGTACTGCTGGACGTCCCAGGACGTCTCCGTGTTTGACCCCAGCGTATCAGGTGACCTCACCATTCGTACGGGCACATACTGCCCCGGTTCCATGTCAATGTCGCTCTCGTCCACCGAAGTGAACGTCGGTGACACGATTGATATCGTGTGGATGCTGGACATGACGGACTCGTCCACCGACGACTCGACACTGATTGCAGAGGTGTCGACTTCGGATGCTATCAAGGACCCACGCACTGGGATCTACTCTGTTGTCCCCGTGTCAGTCTTCAGTGGTTGTCAGCGTAACCTTGCAGGTGCCAACTGCTCCACCTACTCGGGCGATGACTCGTCAACCTTCGATATCGTGGCGTACAATGACATGAATCTCACGAGTGACGCTGTCAGCTACTCGACTAACTATACCTTCGACACGTCGGGCCAGTTTACGATGTTTGGTCGTGTGGCCATGGTCACTGTGGACGGCGAGCGTATCGATATGGCCATCTACTCCAGCGTGACAGTCTCTGTCGATGGAGGTAGCAGTGGAAGCTACTTGTTCCTGTACATCGGTGTTGGCATTGGTGCGGCAATTTTGCTGGCCGGAATGTTCTTCTGCTACATGAAGAAGCGCCACAACAACGTGAGCACCAAGGACATCCCGTTCCGCCAGCCTGTCAGTGTGCTCGAGCGCTCGAGCGACTACACAATGGCGTCTTCGAACTTCTTGTCTCACAAGACCCCCGCACAGCTGCAAGGACTGGAAATGAGCGGCGACTACTCTACAGGTAACGCCAATCCGTCATACCTTGCGGTCAACGCTGCAGACAGCGGCGTATTCGACAAAACTATTCGCGCAGAGCCCGGTGAAATGGGCGAATCGGTGGAGAGCAGCGAGTCGTTCTCGCTGAACCCGTACGACCGCGCCAGCTTTGCTGGTTTGAGCGATGATGTCGCGAGCTCCCGCCCGTCCGAGATGAGCAAATTTTCGTTCCAGTCTGGCTACGATGACGACACGGAATGGGAGTTTGATACCCGTGGTATCCGAGGTGCCGAGAACAGCGGCAGTGATTTCAGCGACTTCACGTCGGACCCTGGCACCAGCCTGCCTGCTTCAGGCACATACGAAATGGGACGTGGCATGCCGATTTTGGAGGAGGACGACTTGGATGAGCACCACGACTTTAAGAATGACCACCACCCGTCTGACTCCACACTTGACCCGCGGAGCACGACAAGTTCGGGATGGACCGTCAAGTAAACTCACTGAGAGTCAACTGCGAACAGTTTGTGGCAGTATGGTTAACGACGCTTTGTTCCGCAAAGCACACAAGCGTGAGTGGATGTCGTGTGTGTTGCCAGTTTTTATTATTAGCAAGCGGTGTAGATGAGCGCAAGGGCGGTGAGCTTGTAGGTGATGCGGTCGTGGAAACGAGGCCAGTTAGGAGAGGAACTTGACGATTCCGTAGCCTAGAGATAGTCGTGATAGCCAAGGAGCGATATCTCTCTCGCAACTGTGCCTTGGGCATTTTAGAGATCATCAAGTCTAAATGATACGTACGTCTAGCGATTTCGTCTTGCTCAGTGCATTCATGCTGCTTCAAGCAGCACTGCTATCTGTCTCCAGTATCAATTTTTCCTACAACTTCACTTCCTAAGTTTCCTTACAAGCAGCACCACTCTAAACTAAACTGCGATGTGCTCGTGGTCATCGGACCCATGCATTGCCGGAGGGCTGGCCAACTCGTCGTCAGCCTCCTGAATAGCACCGTACGCATCATGCTGGATTGACAGCAACACAGCCCGGTCTGTAGCCGACGTCGAGGACGGAGCGGCATACTGAGACGGGCGCTCGTTCGACGAGTACGACGAGGACACTGACTCGTGCCGCGTCCGGCCTCGACTGACAGTCTCGACGTCCACGGACAGCAGCGATGACAGGGATGCCATGCGGTCTTGCTCCTTGAAAGAATCCACATGACCGACTGAGTGGAAGTGCGCCTGCAAAATCACCTTGAGCTCGTCCTGAATGCACAGGATGCGTGCTTCCAGATCCACATCGTTAGAGTCGGCTCCAAATGGACACTCAATCGAAGACGCCACGTTGTCCAATGCAAACAGCAGCAACGCCGCAATGCCCACGTAAAGCGGCGTCATGAATCCAACCACAGGCGACAGCGCCGCCCCCATCAGCAGCAGGTACCCCACAAAGCACACGTGCAAGCACTGCGCCAAGTTAAAGGCGATTGGCACGTTGCACAGGTTGAAGATCTTCGAGTACATCTGCGGAAGCGCGGACACGATCTTGTTAAGCTCCATGGCCTGCTCCACCGTCACGTAGCTTTTCCTCCGGGCGCGGTTGATGGTGCGTCGCAGCCAGAGCTCCACGATGGCCGCGCGCATCTTGTTCGCCGAGCCCACGACATTGCGCTCTCGGTTCCACGTGTGCTCCCCGAGCGTGAGCACTTCTGTGCTCGAGAACTCGTCCGCTTCTTTCTGCGTTAGCAACGCGCGTAGCTCCAGTGGCGCGTCGCTCTTGTTGCAGTCGTGGAACACCAGTGTCACATACAGCAGGATGTAGCGCTTGACGTCGCGGATGAACTGGCACTTGTTACGGATCTGCGCGCGGTCGGCCACGCCCTTGCGCGAGAAGTGCACGAAGGCGCAGGCGGTGGCCGTGAGCGTACGGGCGGCGTCTGTAATTGTGCTTACGTCGGCCACGCCTCGCTGCCATTGGCGCAGCGCTGTGAAGACGCGGAGGCCCAGGAGAACCGCCAGGAAGGCCGACGCAGAGAGTAGTAGCTGGTCCAACACAGCGGCGGACAGCAGCGTCGGCTTCTCGCGCTGCAGGGCGACGAGCGCAGCGGACAGCGCCGCGACGAGGGCGGCACGGCCTAACGTGGAGGAGGCTGCCAATGCGGAGCCCTCCGAGTGCAGCAGCAGGCGCCACAAGAGGCGGTTGCTGTAGTAGATCATGGCGGGCAGAAGTTGGTGCTTGGTCGACTGTGGGAGTTTTGGTGTAAAGGGCGGAACGAAATGATTGTGCGTGAATCAGAACCTACGGTATATCATACTGATATGACTGGAAGTAGGTCTTCCGCATTGAAGAACGTGCCATGCGGAGGTGCCAGCAGTGCCGGCGGTCGCTCGAGAGCGAGCTGCTCAGCGCGCCAGGTACGGGCTCTAAAAGGACCCAACCTAGTGCATCGTGCTCCTCTTGCAATAATCTACATTCTGATGTGTTGTTCGCTTGCAGTATTGGGTGAGTCCTACGTGCTTCTCCCCACCGCCAGCGCCTCCCAGAGCATGTTGCTACTGCAGAAGCTGCCGCTGAGCACAGCGATGCCGCCGGAGATGGGCGAGTCCGGCGCCTTTGGGGAGGATCTGTACGCCAGCGCGCGCTACAACCTGTCGCTTCAGCAGCAGCACCAACAGGAGCAGAGGCGGCAGCAGGCCCAGCGGCGTCAAAAACTCCAGCAACGACAGCGACGACACCAGCAGAGGATGAAGAACAGCTACATGGAAGCTACTTCCGGGAAGTACTTTGAGGCTCATGTTGGTCGAGTGAGTCAGGAGGAAGAGCACCCAGAGATGGAGGATAGCATGGTGGCCGTGCCCACGTACGCAGATCTGAGTCACCACGTTCAACTGCTCACGAGCCAGCAGGCACATTGGTGCGGACCTATGGGAAGAAGATTGTTAAGTATTTTGTTACTGATCTAGTGTTGTAGTGCTGGACTGCCTGTGACGACGCCAGTGTGCAAGGAGTGCATGGACGGGATGGTTACGATGATCGACGGGTGCGATCTTTTGGGTCTTTTCTTGGTATACATGTACTTTTGTGCTAACAGGTTGTTGCAGGCAAGCGGAACGGGCTCGATATGAGAAGCGGTGCTTTGCTGGGTTTCTGCATAATACCACAAGCTCGACTGTTCACAGTGAAGATATCGAGCACATTGAAGACAAGATCCGCTTTGTATGTGCGATGCTTTTGCTCCGAGAAAGGTGCAATTAATTATCTTGGCGTAACTGCTTTTGTTTTTTTGTCTGTGGCGGGGCTAGTATGAGAATGAGCTGAACGCGTTGGAGGAGAATCTGAAGCTGATGGAGAGTGAGAGAAAAGTCATTGCTCAACAGCAAGAATCGATGAATGGAGAAGAGAAGGCTCTCATCTATGAAGAAGCAGAGCTGTGGGAGCAAGTCAATGGGCTACAATTACAGGAAGCCGTTTTCCAAGATGTTCGTGATGCGGGCACAGCACAAATTGATGCGATGGAGCGTAAAGTGGCGTCGGCCAAACACTTGAATATCCTCACGGATATGTTCGTCATCAGGCATGATGGCGCATTCGGCACCATTAACCAGTTCCGCATGGGCCAGTCGTCGTCATTTGCAGTGGAATGGAACGAGATAAATGCTGCCTTTGGCGAGTGTGCGTTGTTGCTGCAGACGTTGGCCAGCATTGTTGGTCTGGAGTTTTCAGAGTACGTCCGAATCCTCACGCATTTTCTCGGACTCAGTGCTAACTAACTTCCTTTTCTGTCGATGCTCGGTCTGTTAGCTTCAAGATTGTACCGCTAGGCAGCTTCTCGAAAATGATTCGAACGAGCAACCTCCGTATGGAGTACTGTCTGTACGTTGTGCTATCGTGGAGACAATGCGTCACTGTAGGCTTATTTTGGCGTGTTTGTCTATGGTACTTTCTGCTCTGTAGACACGGTTCGGACCAGCAAAACTTTGCCGAATCTCACTTCAACTTAGGCTTGGGTGCCTGGATTACTTGTCTCGGGCAGTTGATGGCGTTCGTCCGGGCTCGAGACCCGTCCATCCGGCTGCCGTACAAGGTTGCGAAGCACTCAATCGGTGGATATTCCGTTCTCTTCCTGAAGAACAAGCAAAAGGAGTGGACCAAGGCTCTCAAGTATGCGCTGACCAACTTGAAGTGGGTCCTCACATGGGTCTCTGCCCGAGGATACACCACCGCAGGACCCAGTGTGGTCGCATCTGTTGTCGTCCCAAGGAAAGCTCCTCTCTCTTTCGCTTCAAACGCCCCCATCAGCGACTCGAAGCAGACGGTCGTGATCATGGAGCACTTTTCGTAAACTTGTTCTTCGAAGTATTTTAGACCAAAATGAATATGTACATGCGACAGAGGTGCGTCTAACGTCTGTCTTCTTCTTCTTCATCCGTCTTCAGCTACGCTACAACTACCAGAGCGGTAAGATGTGCTGGGCCAGCCCCCCTTTCTCGTTCTTCCGAATGGTTGTCTTGTAAATATGTGGAGGTGGCGTCGCTCTCTCGACCCTCGCGTAATCGCCTAAATAGTCTCGGAGTGCGGTATGTGCACAGCTTATTCCTTGAGGTTCTCATCGATCTCGACAGCTTGTCGTTTCGCCTGCGGAGACTCAGAATCTTGCTCAGGTGTCTTCTCTTCCTTCGTCACAGTGCCCTCAGTCTTGGTGTCCTCAGTCTTGGTGGTCACGGTTGAGAGCGGCCGCTTCTTGCCAAGCTTTTTGCTCAAATCAATCGTGAGGCTACCCGACTCCTCCTTTTTCTCGGCATCTGGTTCCTCGTCGGAGTTGTCGTGAGCCTCGGAGAAGAAGTGCAGCAGCAATCTAGCATCTTCCGACTTCGGCTCAGGCATGGGGGCCAGCAGAGGTTGGGAGCCGTCACTTAGTCTCATGTTCGGCAGGATCTTGCGGCCGCGTAGAGAAACGGCGAGAGACGACGGCAATGGTATAGACGACACATGATGCGACCCCGGTCCAACACCACCGGCGTTTAACGACTCGAGGAAGCGAACTTCGAGGAGACCCAACTCCTCACGCGCACGCCGAATTGCCTGGCGGTTGGCGGGTGTGTTTTCCATAGCGCGAAATATCTGCTTGCCAATTGAGCTATTGCCTTTGAGCTTCTTGGTCACGCGCATGGCCTCGCAGTTCAGACGCTTTGCCAGGTACCACCGCAGCGATGTGCCATCCTCGACGTCCAGCAGCCCGCGCTTGAAGTAGTGGATGACCATGTTGGTGAAGGCCTCCTCCTCAGGTGTCCACTTGCCGCTGCGCAGGCCCGGCGAGCACTTGGACTTGGTAGAGCGCTTCTTGGGAGCAGGCATCCTGACGCGAGATACAGACGTGAGCACCGCGGCGGCACTGTTCGCTGCGCTGTTGATATTTTGCTGCTGCTCTGGCTGATGAAACGAGTGCTGCAGCGTTAGCACGTCGAAGTGCTGCTGTGCACCGAAGTTTTCGCGCTCCTGTGGATTGCTGGGTCCGCTGTGCGCCAAGCTCGCGATGGCATGCGCGACGGAGTTTCCTGAGCTCATGCTGGCGCTTACGTTGGTGGTGCTGGAGTTGGCATTGCTGGTAGCAGCGTTGCCGACGCTCTGACTGCTGTTCACCATGGATAACATCGTGTCGGGCGGAATGGTGTCTGTGTCGCTGGATTGGTGGACGTTGAAGCTCCGAGGTAGCACTGCAACTCCCGTCAGTTTGGCTTTAACAGCAAAAGTCTCTAGTCTTGAGCTCTGCCTTGAAGCGGTTCTAGGCCTGTTTGAAGTTGGTGGCTCCTAGAGATTCGACAGTGAAGTGGAGTCTTCAAGTACATCGATAGACAAGAGAGTCAGCCGAGCCGGACAAACACACGTCCGCCATTCAAACGCGCAGGGCTCCGGGCATGCAGAAAAGGAGCACTCTTCCTCCTGCCTTGCCCGGCTGGTGCGCTCCGCTTGCAACGCACCTGGCTTTTTTCACTCGAGCTTTGTATCGAGCACCTCGAAGACGCTGGGACAGCAACTCGATTGGCTCAATCCGCGGCACTACCAGAACCCGCCACAAATCACAGCACGAGATCAATCAGTTGGTCGTGGGAGAATAAAGCACCAAAAAAAGCATTTTACTCCACGTGTGAGCGGTGCACTTCAACTTACCAACTGCCGGTTTGGAGGTGCAATAACGGCAGACGCGCTCCAGCGCTGGAGATGTCAAAGTGAAGATGGAAGCGGCCGGATCGCTGTCGCCCTGCGCTAACCGAACGACGCACTGCTGCGTCTTATCTCGTCGCCCTTCGACTTGAATAATGAGGCCTTTCTTCTTCTGGTTCTGGCCCAGGAACAGCGTTGTACCCTTTCGCCCCTGGGCTTCCATTGGCTGAAAAGGGAGCAACTTCAACTTGGTGGAGAAACTGTGCCAAGGTGCAACCTCGCTCGTTGTCCCATGTGGGTCCTGCACAGTGCAGGAAAAGCGTCCAGAAGGACGGTGGTGAGGCCTCCTTCAGCACGACGGTATTCACCTTGACTCACGCTGCTAATCCAGGAGAGCGACCAAGGCGGTGGATCTTGCTGCCGAGCCCCACTTCAAGCTCTGACTTGGAGTTTGTATTGACCGACGAATGATTGGCCGCGATTGCACAGGTACAACGAGGCGAAGTTTTACAAATCATCAGCGAGAAGGCAACACGCGCTGCCTGCCTCCTACGACACCGAGGCATTTTGCATTTGCAGAGCCTACCTTCACCCTTCAAAGCCTTTGCCAAAAACAGCGACGAAGATCAAATCGTGTCACACCTTGAAGTTGTCTTGTTGAAGCGGAGATTTGGATTTGCCTCGCCACTTGGTCGCCTGAGTTCCGAGTGCTTCGGCCACCAGCAGGGCGCCGGCTTGACGAGCACTTGGCGCCACAGGAGGTGGCCGCTGTGGTGGGGCTATTCCCACTCAAACTTATCCGCCCGTTATCACCAGCGAACCGAAGCTATCTTCAGCGCAACCTTTCATCACTCGACACAATTACAACAACCGCCACAAGTTGAAGTGCTATTTTGTGTAGTCTCTCAGCTCGCAGCAGTACATGACTCGCCGATTGGCGCACGCTCGGCGACTGCATCACGTTAACATACGTGCTCTTTTCGCCATGTGCGGAAGGGGAAAGTGACAGAGCTCCGACTCGATTCAGCCGATTGGAGCAGTCCAGTTGGTTGCTGCAAATGAAAAAAGTCGGGCTCGGCGCGACGAGGAGGATCAATTGTCGCTTACGGGCTGTTGTACAGGGAGAGTGATAGGTACTTGTGACCGCGTCAAAGGGAGCTGTGAGCTTGACACGAGTTGACTAGTGCACTGGTATCCTGGTTGTGCCGTCTTCTTCTGTCCTTCGGGCGGACAACTGGATTTCAACGCGCGGCCTGTCCCCCACAAACTCCAGCAATACGCCAGTGGTGTTCAAAGCTCCTACTCTGAACCTGTAAGTAGCTCTGTATCCGTCCATGCTCTTAGTAATTGGTAGAAGGTTGCGTTGAAGTTGAAGCAAACTGCGACCTTTAAAGATATCCGTTCTGTCCAATTAACGAATTTAGCGGTTCCGGCTAAACTCATGGATTGGGTAAAAGCGTCGAAGCGGTTCAATCATTTCGTTACGATGATCACAAAGCTGGACTTGGTGCACTGCACCATGTTGTTCGACGCCTTGGAAGCTGCCTCTCCATGGAAGGCGTATCAAAGAGCTCTTTTTGGCGTCCATGCGGCACCGTATCCCTAGCAGTTTTCAGACACCGGCTTCAGTTCACAATTCAATTGCTCGCTTCCACCAACCATCCAGCAGTCTGAACCACAACGAAGCAGCACCCACCACCAACGTCCTATTAGCTGAACCTCGATAGCTAAACGGTCCTCAACTCAGCGCACGTTCTGCTTGCATCAAGCAACACTTCGGCATGTCGTCCCTAGAAGGCAGTAGGTCGTTCGCTACCAACTCCACGGTCTCTGGTACAACGGTATCACCAACACCTAGTCCAGAGGAAGCTGCTCAACTCCAGGCCAAGCAGGCTATCATGGCGTACTTGCTATCCCGCTTCCACACCTTGCAGCTCTTCTTGCTGCTCGGTTATGGCATCATGTGTCTGCTTTGCATCAGCCTGGTGATCTACTTGCGGTACAACCGCAATACGGCTCTGCGAGGCGATGCCACGGCAGCTCGGAAAATCATCTTACCTGCGTTTGAACCACTGCTGTGGGTGCTGGGGTGCACCACCGGGATCTACACAGCGTTCTTTTGCTCGGCGTTGGTTACGGAGCTCTACACGTACGACATCTCCAAGCTCGCGACAGAGGTGTTCTACTCTGGCCGTCAATTCGTCTTCCTCAGCGTCATCGTCTTCATGCTGCAGAAGAGTGTGTCGGGTCCAGCACTTCGGCGTACATTGATGATCACACTGGTACTATCGACGTACACTATTCCACTTGTATGGGTCATCACGACATACTACCCAGCTTCCGACCTGTACGCACCGCTCACAGCTGCACGTGGGCTGCTCTTGCTGCTCTATTCGTACGTGCTAGTGCGTCCTCCAGCTCGAGCCAGCAAGCGCACGTTGCGAGAGTTTTGTGTCTTCGCGTACGTCTACTATGCGCTCCTGTTCACGTACAACGAGTTCTTCCGACGTGGCTACTTGGACGCGGGCTTCTACCTGACATACGCCAACCTGCTCTGTGGATCGCTCTGTCCGCTTGTTATCTGGCGCGTGTTGCGAGCAGACACAGAGCACTGGCGAGGCATGGGCCAGCGTGCCGTAGCGCTGCAGCGTCTATTCTGCCAAACACGCGGGATGCCCGAGCGAGTATCTTCCAAGGGCCTCCACATCCTCATCGAGATGCACCGCAAATTCATCATCGACTTTGCGTACCTGGAGTTGCAGCAGCGTATTGGTGTCGGGGCCAGCGCTGTCGTTTTCAAGGGAGTGCTTCGATCAACAACCGATGTAGCAGTCAAAGTCTACACCCCCACCGATTTCACGGAAGACACTGTCGCCGCTTTCTCTCAAGAAGCTGCACTTTGTGGTGCGCTACATCACCCGAACATCGTCGCCTTCCACGGGATGTGCGTCTGCCCGCCTACGATTTGCTTGGTCAATGAACTCTGCGTGGGAAGCTTGGAGGATGTCACTTGTGCGGCTGCAAGACGTCGGTCAAGGCGTAGCGAGCATGGGCACAATCGACAGCAGCTTCTTCTCAATGTCGCCTACATGTTGGACGCGGCACGAGCAGTGGCTTACCTGCACAGCTTCCGGCCGCCGTTCTTGCACCGCGACATCAAGCCGACCAACTTTCTCGTGGATGCAAACTGTACCGTCAAGCTCACGGACTTTGGCGAGTCTCGCTCGCTTCCTCGTGCTCAGGTCGTC
Organism: Phytophthora lateralis; assembly: GCA_000500205.2. Taxonomy (NCBI): domain Eukaryota; phylum Oomycota; class Peronosporomycetes; order Peronosporales; family Peronosporaceae; genus Phytophthora; species Phytophthora lateralis. The sequence continues at coordinate 15,677 of KV724127.1, read as the reverse complement.
AGCAACGGCCTCGTTAGCGCCACCACTGGGACTCACCGGAGTAGCGTTGGCGGATACAGCAGCGAGAAAGCGTCGACTGTTGCAATGTTAACCAGCGAAGATGGGACCACCAAGGTGCCGACAGAGCGTGCCAGCATTGAGATCGCCGTCGTTGGAGCTGCCAACCTGCAACAACTTCGAGGGTCTCTCGCATCGGCCGGGGTGGACACGAAAGCCAACAGCAAAGACGGAAACTACAGTACTATCGATGCAAACGCCGTGCGCATGACAGTCAAGGGGACGGTGGACTACATGGCCCCGGAAGTCATCAATGGGCGGGCGGGACTCGCAGCTTACGGCGAGGCAGCCGATGTGTACTCATTGGGTATCACAATGTGGGACGTGTTGAATCCCGGTCAAGAGAAATTCCCGGGCACAGGGACCAACCATTTCCGCGTGTTTGATCTCGTACTCGAGGGCCAGCGTCCCGAGTTGGATCTCCGCCTTCACCCAAGCATCCGAGCGATCGTCGAGAGCTCCTGGCAACATGACCCGCGATTGCGCCCATCGGCGCACAGTGTGGTGAGTACGCTGGAAAGTATCCAGGAAGAACTCAGCGCGGCTTTCGCGCTCGAGTTGGCCGATGAACTAGAGGACGCCATGCGCCTTGCCAAGCCTATCGATGCTTCCAGTGCACCGCTAGTTGCCCCCCATGGGTTTTCTGCCGAACAAGCGATTTCGCATATGCGCCAGCTGCAGTACGTCGACAACACCAGTGAAGCTGTACGACTAGGCAATGCGCTCATGGACTCCGGTCTGCTCCACCACAGCAAGCACGCTCGCCCGTTCGAACCATCCGATGAAGTGTATTTCTTCGACGACGAAAACATCAACCTTTGCCAACCGCTGGTGGTCGGCGCGTATACGCACGACCAGAATGCCAAACTCGACGGTGAGAGCGCAACGGTGATCAGCTCGTCCACGCGTCCTTCGCGACGCACCTCACAGCGCTCCGGCTCCACCAACCCCTGCAGTAACTCGGCACGTGTTCGCAGCGACAGCTCTCAATCTCAATCGGACCGAACACTCCTCGAAAACGGAATCTGCGCCTGTCGGAAGCTGGGCCAACGGCTCAAACTGCCCAAGTCATCCAAGTCTCGCCATCGATTTCGCCGAAGGAAGGGAAAAGGCACCAAACCACCACCTGCCACGGTAGCAAGCGATGCCAGCGAACAATTGCAAACGAGACTTCTCCTCGAGTCTCCGCACGATTCAAACGAATTCGACGGCTTCGACGCGAGTCCTTCAGCGGTGTAAGAGCAGGGTTTATATCTTGAATAACATTTATTCAAGTAACGCGTGTCTCTATTTGAGCTCTGCTGTCTTCTTTATAACGTTTCTTCTAGCGACAAGCTCTTTTCGGCATCGCTGCCTCTCAGCTTCGCTCACGTTGAACAAGCGGCTGTTGTGTAATTTCAGAGCCCAATTCAGCGTAGTGCTTGACCAGGACGAACATCAACTTCGCGTAACCGCCCCCCTCCCAGCGATCTCCCAGGTGCTTTGCCACGTTGACGCACACTCGCGATAGCGGCGGCGCGTGCTTCGCAGTACAAAGCTTATCGATGGACACAGCGTACGAGCGTCTTGATTTCTGCGCAATCCACACCCGTCCAAACACCTAACACCATGGTCAGCAACCGATCGTGCAGTCTTATGACCGTACTTAAGAGGATAATGAGTCAGTTTTCTCTTCCGCATTCACAGATCAAGTATTGTGCCTTTCTGCCAAAACGCCCTCCGTTTTAAGGTCCTACGTAGGAGGAGGGGTCTTACGAAAGCTCTCCTAACTGACCTGGTGATAGCCACTAAAACTTGCCTTAACCCTAATTTGAAAAACAGGACTGTTCATTACGTGCACATGCACTCCAACCGCTTGTGTGTCGTGGGTGTGGCGGCCTCCCACCCGCTCAGTGGTGAAATATGACCTAAAACAAATTAAAATTTAACAATGCAGACTGGGTTACTGGTTTGTATACTCTTGTTTAGCCCGACAGAAGCCAAATTGTCGTCGACATTTCCTGTCGTCTTGAGAAGCAGGTACCAACGGCGAAGACTTCGGGCGGAAACTCCTAGAACCTCAGACACAACAGTAATTTCAATGTTGTATACATACTGTAAAACAATGCCGCGCCAGCGGATATCGGTTGAGTAGCCTCTAGACGCTTGGATAATGCTAGGGGAGACCTTACGTAGGACGAAATGGCCGGTGGATTGTGGCCATTCGGTCTTGAGTTTGTAAAAAGGTACTCTTTAGCTCAAATCGGAAGTCTTTCGTAAGACTTGCTTTTCCTACATTCATTGGATAATACTCAC